>ML801182.1:62565-74382 GCA_009831015.1 Picea engelmannii
TTTGTCTTTTGAGACACTCATATTCTTGTATTAGCATTTGTAGCATTTTTAATACAAGAGGACAAGCCTAGTTTGGGAGGTTTGGTCCAGCAGATGTAGCCTGAAGGGGGTGAACTGCTTTATCATCTTGGTTGCTGTGATTTGGATGTGTTATTGCTGCATTTGATACTACTGTGTATTAGTTTATGATACATATTTAATATTGTAAAAGAACATTCCTCACACATGCATTATGACAAGAAGAACTAAGAAACTTACACATAAACAAGTTACACATTTTTAACACATGAAGCAAGTGTATGTCAAAGACTTCTAAGTGTTTACTTATTATTTCTTTAGGCAGAGCCTGTAAAGGGCCAGGTAGCCTCTGGAACTCATCCTCTCTTTAGAGGTGACATGTCCGGTAAATGCTCCTACAGTCTATCTCTGTATAAGAAATAGTAAGTTCTCACATTTTCAGAGGTCACAATGGAGTGTATAACTCACATTTTGAATTATGGAAAATGGATATCTTGCACCCTTAAACAAGTACATTCCATTTTCAGATCAACAGGTAACCCTGACGAGAATATAATATTATGGGAAGCAAGAAGAAACCCTAAATCATTGAACATAACCCTAGAAGGCAAGTTGACACAAGGAAATACTTAATATTAAATATTTAGCCTCCAGAATGAGAAGTTTGCCCAGACAGCTCAAAAAAATAGTATAAATACAAGTATCCAGATCTCATTTGGCACACACAGCTAAAAATTTCAGCAGTGAAGAAGTGTGCACTGCAGAAACTGGGCAAGTGTGCAAATCTAGGGAGTAGTTGAAGCTGCAACTACTGCAATCTGTATTCTTGGTTTAGGCTTGGAATTTCTATTGGTTATGGTTTGGAATTTTTTCCTTGTATGTTATCTCTGGAGAGAAGGAGAGGTACGCTGCATTGATTTCCTATTATGCCTAGGTTTTTCTTCTGAAATCATTCTCTGTCAAGGTTAAGGTGCTCAGGGGTGGATTTAGCCTATGGTTGGGTGACAATATTGCTATATTTTCTATGGTTAAACGAGCACATTTGTTATTTGTAACACACCTCTTATTGATAGAGCTTTGAATCCTTCATAGCCAGATTCAACACCAAATTTAGCATTAGAGTTCTAGTATCAGACTCTTCATCATCGATATCAATTTTTTTGGCAGAAACAAACACTTTAGCATACTGTTCGAGGTCTACATCCTCCACATATCAACATCCTTGACATCATGATTGGATACACCATTGTCTTCCTATTAGGTATCCACATCCTTTTTCCAGTTCCCTTTCTTTCAAATCATTAACAAATAGGTGTATACGAAAACATCTTGGAAAGGTACCAACTTCGAAGATTGTTTGTGGTTGTATTGATGATTGGTCATATCATCATTTGAGAAAATTTTCAAGGGATTATTACAGATGTGCTTCATCCATGATACATGGGAACCATTCTCATTTCTCTTGACTTGACTGATTATGCCTCCTTTACAGTTCCATTCACCACTATTTTGATGACTTTCATGGTGTTTTCTTCTATGTTTTGGAAGCACTCTGACTATCTAACCATATTGGTGTAGGATAGCGCCTTAGTATTTGGAGAGATATCATTGTTTTCAACTAGTATCATCTACAACATTTCAGCTTCAACACACTCATTGAAGCAGATTATGATATGCCATCATCATATCATGCTTCATTGGCTTGTAATTTTTTCTTGGTTTTGAAGACTATCTAGTTGCCATGTGGTGGATATCACCTTTCTTTGTATTCTTTTGATACATTTTACTCTGAGGTGGAGTGGGGGGGAGGTGGGGGGGGTTCCCATTAGGTTTTTCCTCTTTTCCTCACTTTATTTTCAATGTTCATTAGTTTCATTGTTCATGGGTACCTAACATGGCCTTAGTTGTCAGGTCCCATTCTTCATTACTCCATAGTAGTGTTCAGCAGGGTGTTGGAGATATTACACACACCTAGGATATTTTTCCTTATTTTCCTATGTTTATTAGTCATTATTGAGGGTATTCTATTTCTTAGGAACATATCCTACATTCTAGGAGAATATTCTCTTCAATTTAGAGCCAGTTAGACTAGTTGAAGTCACTCATGCATGGAAACCTCGGTTTTATCACCAGCACTTGCATGTGTTTCTCTCACTTCCACATGTGTGACTCAGTTAACGAAAGACCAAATGACTAGTTAACTAGGATTGGGTGGCAGTTAACTCTGGTAACTGTCTATGTGTGTCTAGGTGTAATGTTCCCAAGTAGATTTGCTAGGGAAATTGTTGAATTTATAACTTGTTTGTTTGCTTTTTGCAGGGTTACTTATGGATGTTTCACTTTGAGTGTTTTATGGAGAGTTTTTGTAGCATTTAAAAGACAAAGAAGAAGAAAATAACAAGATATAAGGGTTATAAACATATATACGTCATTAAAGCTTCATATATGACCTTTATTTATTATAATAAGTTGGTATATTTGTATATATGGTGCAATAGAATAATATGGACAAACCAAAGATGCATGTTCCCTCCAGATACAAATATACAGAAAAAATAGGGTCTCCAATATCCCTCACAAGTGACTAAAGGCCAATATGAGATTAATTTATTTATGTGATGCGCAATAGTCTTCAATCTTGACCTGGTGTGCCCCTCACTAGATGGAAAAGATATAGATTTCAGCCTCCCTAAATATGTCCTTCAAAATCATGAAAATAATGTCAAAATGTATATAATGAGCTGCATATAAGTTATGGAACAAGTTTGGTACCAAAATCCCTAATAAAACCCTCCAACTCACTTCCCCCTAGAGTACTGGTGCACCCTCCTTCAACACATTCGCCCTCCTGAATAGTAAAATAGATATGCAAGTTGAAAACCTCCAAAATCTGATGGAAAAGTGAGCTATGGTGATGAAAATCACTCCTGCAAATACTTTCCCTGAAGATCTAACCCCCACAGAGAAAATTGAATACTTCTCCTTCAACTAGTGTACCCCACCTACTGGAAATTCATATCAAATGGACTCTACTTGCATAAATCTCTCATGAAATGGATCTAGACTAAGTAGAATGTTGAAGGAGGAATATTTGACCCCTTTAACCAATGTTGGACCAGAAACATAGGGATATTTTACTTACTTGTTGGTCCCTAGGGTTTCTTGACTTAAATCCCTTAAAATGTGAGTTCCATAGCTCAAGAGATCTCAATAGAAGAAAAGCATGAATGAGCAGTGAGTCTCCCTCCTCTCTCTTTTATACCTCTTGATCTAATTCTCAGTTGAGTTTCTTTTTCATTTTTACTAAGGTTGTGATTTCATTTTCTCCTTAAGTCACTTAACCTTTTATTTTATTCATGAAAATCACTTTAATAAAACAAAATTAATTCCTTAAGTGACCTTTAGTTCCTCATACCCCTTTTTACCCATTGGACTATAGTCTAGAGGGGTGACTAGACTACTTAGTCCTACCTTGTTCTTGTAAAGGGGAGGGGGACATTACAGTCTCCCCTACTAGACATTGCTTTCCCACAAACAATCCTGAACCTGTTTGTTGTATCACATGTGTTATCACTGAAATATCATCCACAACATTGCACACAAATGGTTACAAAAATACAACAATGCCAAAAACAATTAGTTCACCTACAACACTAAAATTCATTCAAAAGGAAAAAATCTATACAATTGGGTAAAAAATTGACATGCGCAAATTCACCAAAGGAAGCGCACGCACAGTGCACAGGGTGTGTGGGAAAACAAATCCCTCAGAGCGCACAATGCACCAAGTGCATGACTGTTTACAAAAAAATCCACGCACTTCTATGAAAGAAGCATTTATGGATCTTGTCGGCCCCTCAAGCACTTATGGACCATCTCCAAACAAGATTTGACCTTCATATCTGAGGGAAATCTGAATGTGGGGCTGGTCAAGGACTAGAGGGTGCCCTAAAAAGCCCCTTGTTCACACCAAGAACCAGTTACATTTTTCCTTGAATAAATGTTATAAATAAGAGCCATGGGGGCACTAATAAACCAATATCTTCATAGTATTGTTATGTTGCAAGAATTCTCCCTTGAGAATCCTCTTTTCTCTTTGGATCCTTCAAGCATCATTGCAATAGGCCATTCCACTCACCTCTTGAGGGAATAGGCATTATTGTTCTTCACCATTTTCCAGTTTCTTCAATTGTAAGAAGAACTCTCCATTAGGGAACTCAAGATACCTCCCAACAAGGAAGAGGGGACTCATAAGTCCTCATTTTTCTCTATGGTGTTTTTCCTACTAATTTATTGATCCATTAGTAGAATTATATTGGTCATTGGTTGATTTTTATGGTTCTAAGTTTCTAATGATTTCTAACTTTTATTTCTTATTTGTTTTAGTTTATTTTTTTGTTCATACATGTGTTTGGCTTGTTTAAACCACTCAAAATTTTTTGTCTTGTCTAGCAGGCTCATCTAGACATGCAAGTGTTGTTTTTTTGCTCACCCAAGTGATGAAACCAAAAAAACATAATGGTGAACATATTGGGGATAGGTATCAAATTCCACCCTATTTGAGCTTAGAGAGAACTTATTTTTAATCAGTTTGTCTTGCAAGTACCAGAACCAGCCTAGCCCAACCTACCAAAGGAAAAATTCAGAGTTGGAGGAATATTTCACTCAACAATTTCTCCCCCGACATGTCACAGGAAGTGCACAGATTTCCCTACCCACGGATGTGCACTTTGCATGCCACAAACTTCTTTGTACTACACATTATGTGCATTGTGCAACTACTGTGTGCCTATCAAATTTATAACCTGTGCATATCTCCTGTTTTTCAAAATTGTAAGGATTTTTATGATGATTTGAAGGCCCCTAACCTTAAAAATTTTAAGGGTTTTTATGATGATTTGAAGGCCACATATCTGGAGTAAATTGCTTCTGAAATGTGAGCTTCACCTCCTCCTTCTTTATTTCTCTTGTGGAATTCTCAATACATGTGTCATGTCTTTCCATAGGAATAACACTTCACTTGTTGATAACCAAATAAAAATATAGCATAGAAAAACATCTGAATAAGTACTCAACGCCTTGAAAAAGAGAGAATTGCAGATAATAAGCCTCTTCGAGGGGGAAACATCCTTTTACACCACATAAATGTTCAAGTACAAGATGATTCAAAATGAAAATGTCTCCTTGGTATATATAGGAGACTAGGGGGTACAATTACAACTAATGGACCCAAGCCGACATAAATAAAATAACATTACTAATGTAATATTCCCCAATTAATGGGTAATGTGCCACTATTTAGGGCTTAACATGCCCCTCCCCTTTAGATAAGTGTTTTCCACAACGATTTAGTAATTTTGGATGCTTCTGTATAAAAGACTCATCTTCCCAAGTGGAATCTTCAGCAGGAAGTTTCCTCCACTTAATGATATACTCTGAAATGGATCTATTCCTCAGCTGGCGAATTCTTGTGACAGTTATGGCTTCAGGCTCCAATATGATTGTTCCTTCCTCATCAAGTTCTGGCAATATAGTTTGAACTAGTATCTTGTCACCTATAACCTTCTTTAAGCATGAAACATGGAAAACTGGGTGTATTCATGAGGATGCATGAAACTCCAATTTGTATGTCATAGTACCAATATTTTGCAACACCTTATAAGGACCATAGTAATTTAATGATAATGTATTATCCTTCTTGGCTTGATTGAGGGACATCTGTTTGTATGGTTGTAGTCTTAAAAAACCCAATCCCCTACTTCAAAACTTCTTTCACTACAATGTTGATTTGCTTGTTGTTTCATGTGATTTTGTGCCATGGTCAGGTTGTCCTTTAAGATTTGGATAACTTCCTGTTGATTCTTGATGTGATCTTCCACTACTTGAACCTTGGATTTTTATTTTAGATAAGAAGTGATGGAAGGAGGGTGGTATCCATAGAGTGCCATAAATGGTGTCATTTTTGTTGCAGTATGAAAGGAAGTGTTATACCACCATTTTTCCAAGGGTAACCATTTGAACCATTGTGTTTATTTATAAGAGACAAAGCAACGAAGGTAGACTTCCAGAAATTTGTTCACTATCTTGATTTGTCCATCATATTGAGGATGATAGGATGAACTATCAGCCAATTGAGTACCCAAACAAGAAAATAATTATGTCCAAAAATTTCCAGTGAAGATAGGATCTATGTCACTTACAATAATATTTGGGATTCCATGTAGTTTTTGAACTATATCTACGAATGCGGTGGCAATTGTACTGGGTTTGAAGGGATGAGAGAATGCACAAAATTATGAGTACTTGGTCAGTATATCAACAATCACCATGATGACACTCTTTCCTTCAAACTTCGGTAAACCTGTGATGGAATCCATGGAAACCTCCTCTGAATGCTGACTTGGGATGGCTAATGGTTGTAAAATACCTGGGGTATTAATTGTTTCCACCTTATTTTGTTGGAAAACCAAACATTCCGCTATAAACCTTTGAACATCAGTTTTAAGTTCATCCCAAAAAAAATCCTTCTTGACCCTATGGTAGGTTTTCCAAAATCTTGAGTGCCCTCCTACCGAAGAGGTGTGCAATTCCAATAGTACCTTTTGTTTGATTTGGGATTTATTAGATAAATATAAGTGATCTTTGTACCATAGTGAATCATTTTTCCATGTAAATGTATTTGATGCATTGGAATCCTATTGCAACCTTTGAATGAGAGTCCACACATTTTCTTCATTCTTCCATTCATCCCTTGCTTCTATTATCCAATCGGGTTGGATGATCGAGATAGCACAGAGAAAGGCCTTAACATATTCATCCTTTCTTGAGAGTGCATCTGCCACAACATTTTTCTTCCATTTTTTATAGATGATTTCAAAATCATAACCCAATATCTCAGTCACCCATTTTTGTTATTCTTATGAATATAGTCTTTGTTCCAATAAGTATTTAAGACTATCATGATTTTTTTTTACCTTGAAGTGCCTACCTATTAGGTAAGGGCACCATTTCTTCAATGCATGTAGTATTTCCATCATTTCCTTCTCATAAATGGGTTTGCGTAAGTCCTTTCCCTTGAGTGGCCGACATTCAAAAGCCAGGGGCCTTCCTTCTTGCATTAGGAAAACACCAATTCCATTTCATGAGGCATCACATTCCACAATAAAGGTTTTTGTGAAGTCTGGTGTGGTAAAGAAAGGAGATTTCAAGTCACCTCTTTAAGTTGTTCAAAATATTTAGTTTCCTCTAGAGTCCATGAAAATGAATCCTTCTTAGTTAGTACCATTAAAGGTGCTTCTATTCTCCCATAGTTCTGAACAAACTTGCAGTAGTAACCTGTCAAACCCAAAAATCCTCTGAGATTCTTCAATGTTTTGGGAATCGACCAATCCATCATGGCCTTAATTTTGTTATGGTCTACCTTGACACCTTCATGAGATACAATATGACCCAAATACTCTACCTCCTTCACCCCAAAGAAACATTTTTACGGTTTGGCATATAGTTGTTGCTCCTTTAGTAGTTGTATCACCTTGTCAACATGTCGCACATGATCCTCCCAAGACTTGCTATAGATTAGTATATCATAAAAAAATACTAACACAAATTTTCGAAGGAAGGCCTTGAAAATGGAATTCATCAACCCTTGGAATGTGAAAGGTGCATTTTTAAGGCCAAATGGCATGACCAAAAATTCATAATGGCCTTCATGAGTTTGGAATGTTGTTTTTGGGATATCGTTTTCCTTCATTCTAATCCGATGATACCCTGAATGAAGATCCATCTTTTTGAAATAGATTTCTGCATGTAGTTCATCTAACAATTCATCAATGACGAGAATGGGAAACGTATCTTTAATAGCGATATTATTGAGCTCTCTATAATATGGACACATACGCCATGAACCATCTTTCTTGAATACCATTACCACAGATGCAGAGTAAGAACTTTGGCTAGGTATAATAATGTCAGCCTCTAACATTTCTTAAACCATATACTCAATTTCACTCTTATGGGCATAAGGGTATCTGTACAGCCTGATGTTAGGAAGAACACTCCCATAAATTAGGTGAATATAATGATCATGATTTCGAGTGGGTGGAAGACCTTTGGGAATATATTCAAATACTTTGGAATGCTTATCAATGATCCCTTGGATATCTAGGGAAATAGATGGCTTAGATGTTTGAACATCTAGTGAGAATAGTTGTGAAATAACACCTTGATGCGTCCTTTTCAATAATTTTTTCATTCCATTAGAGCTTATCACCTTATTGAGTTTCTGAGTGATGCCTCTTAACACAATTTCCTTTCCTTCCAATGAAAATTTCATGAAAAGTTATTGAAAATTAAAAGTCGCTATTCCTAATAATTGTAAATATTGGATTCCTAGTACAACATCAGCACCACCCATGGGTATAACAATCATTTTACTATTCATTACATATTCCCCCATAGTAAGATTGATCTTACTGCATTTTCCTGAGCAATTGATAGTTCCTCCAACTGCAATCATTACTTGAAACTTTGGCATTGGATATACAAAGAAATTGAAAGCTTTGGCTAATTTATAGTGAATGAAATTATGAGTACTACCAGAATCAATTAGGACTATTACCCTTTTCCTTTTGATATATCCTTCGATCTTGAGGGTTTGAGGAATGTTAATTCTAGCCAATGAATTACACGATATCGTGGGAGTCAACTATTCAAAATAAATCACTTCTACATTTTCATCTTGAGATGGTTCTTGGTCTTCTTCTTCTTCCTCTTCACAATCTATTTAGAATAATTTATTCTCGCCAAACTTATGTCCCTTACTGTAATTGTTTTCACAATTAAAGTACAAACCTTTTTCTTTTCTTTCCTCCAATTGTTGAGGTTTCAACCTTGTAGGTTGAGGTGTTTTAGAAGAAGGAGCATTATTCTCTCGATAGATGTTAGGATTAGTCCTTCTAGTAGCCATAGACATATTTTTACTTTCAACATTTCTTTCCACCCTAAATGCATTCTCCAATGATTTGGGTTCCCAAAGGCGAACCTCATGTTGAATGTTATCCCTTAAATTTCCTATGAATACATCAATCAAGTGCTCATATGGAATATTTGTTACATTTATATTCAATCTTTGGAAGTTCTCAATGTGCTCTGTAGTTGAACCCTTTTGATTGATATTTATCAATTGGCTAAAGAATTTATTGCTCCTTGTATCCTCATAGTGTGCGAGAACAAAGCCATCGATAAAATAAAAAATGATTGGGTTCTAAATATAAAGAATCAATTCATACCTTTTGTGTATGTGGCACATTATGTAGATCAAAGAATTGTTCCATCTGAAATATCCATGTGATTGGGTCCTTGCCATCAAACTTTTGCATATCGATCTTAGGAACATGTTTGGTCTTCAACCCAAAGTTGGAGTTTCTCCATTATTGATTCATCTTCCTTCTATCCTCATCATGAATTTCATGGGATACATTTTCACTTTCAGGTGTCCTTTCTATTAGGAAAATTTTCAATCCTTCCATGATCTCCATTTTTAAACCATCCATCTTAGTATCCATTTTTGCCTCCAATTTAGATTTAGTTGAATCCATCATCCCTTGTAGTTCATCTTTTGTCACTGTCTTAATTTGTAATTCATTTATGTCCCTAATCATTTCTTCACCTTCGTCAAGAGTCCAAGTAGGACCGTCTGGAGGCTTATTTGGTGTAGAAGTTTCCATTTTTGGTGGCATGTTGACCAATTATCACTTTTAAACCTTGATTTTTAAGTGGTTCTGCTAGACAATATTTCTTCTATTGTATCACCAAAGTTTCGACCCTTCTGGGTATGAATTTTCTTTTTTTGTAGTTCTATAATATTTTTTCTCTGCAATTCCATAGGTTTGATCAAAATCGGATGTTCCAAGTGGAATTTATGGTAACTTCCCCACAACTTTCTCATTTTTGGCCTTTCCAGGAGATCTCACTTTATAACGTGCCCCGCACAAAATAATTGATATAAAATTCTAAAACTTGTACCAGATATACTACAAACTATCCATTATCCAATTCAACTAGTCTCACTCAATTTGGATACTCTAGGAAGAAGTTATGATTGTTTTACCTAGAACACCTACTTGATACTAGTTAATAGTACTATTCAGATACCCTATCTTCCACAGGGTGTATCTACAAATGTAAGATGACCTAGAATATGAAAATTTTATCACAAATACTTTACTAATTTCTATGAATAACTCCAAATTTCAAGGTCTGAAACATTACAGAAATTGTTTTATAGCGAAAATTATGCAATGACTCAATTCAGGATGATTCTGAAACCCTATCGTACACAAGTTGTATCTCAAAAAGTATAAGGCCTCAGATGCTAAAATTGTAACCCAACGTACCTTGATCCGTCTTCTAAATATCCTCCAAGGGTTTCCTTCTGAAACAATGTAGAAACAAAATTATAGCGAAAATTGCAAGGTTTCTCAGATGTAGCAGCGAAACCCCAAGACCTTGAGCTATGATACCATATGTTAAGAACTAAATATCAATATAGCATAGAAAAACCTCAGAATAAGTGCTCAACTCCTTGAAAAATAGATAATTTCATATAATAATCCTCTTCGAGGGGGCAACCTCCTTTTACACCACATAAGTGTTCAAGTAGAAGCTGATTCCAAATGAAAATGTCTCCTTGGTATATATAGGAGACTAGGAGGTACAATTACAAATAAGGGACCCAAGCCAACATAAATAAAATAACATTACTAATGTAATATTCCCCAATTAAGGGGTAATGATCCACTAGGTATGGCTTAACATCACTTCTCCTCCTCTACCTCTTCCTCTTCCTCGAGGAAAAAAGTTTCTTCCACCATATTGTCTCCCTCGGGAACTTCCTCCTCTTTCTGAGTGATTATGTGGTTTTCCAGTCTCAACCTTGGGATTTTGTGCCTTATCATGGACAATTCCCTTGCCTCTATTTATACTTCTTTGTTAAGCCCTAATATTGGCTCATTACCCCTTAATTGGGGCATATTAGATTAGTAATGTTATTTTATTTATGTCGGCTTTAGGCCATTAGTTGTAATTTATATTAGTAATTTTATTTTATTTATGTCGTCTTTAGGCCATTAGTTGTAATTATACCTCCTAGTCTCCTATATATACCAAGGAGACATTTTCATTTTGACTCATCTTGTACTTGAACATTTAAGTGGGGTAAAAGGAGGTTGCCCCCTCGAAGAGGCTTATTATCTGAAATTATCTCTTTTTCAAGGCATTGAGTACTTTTCCTGAGGTTTTTCTATGCTATATTGATGTTTGGTTCTTAACATATGGTATCAGAGCTCAAGGTCTTGGGGTTTCGCTGCTACATCTTAGAGACCATGGAATTTTTGCTATAACTTGTTTTCTGCAATGTTTCAGAAGGAACGGCTTGGAATATATTTAGTAGACGGATCAAGGTACGTTGGGTTCAAAATTCAGCTCTTGGGGACTTCTACTTTTGGAGATACAGCCTGTAAAAGATAGGGTTATGGAATCATCGTGAAATGAGTCATTGTGGAATTTTCGTTATAAAAAATATTCTGTAACGTTTCAGACCCTAAAATCCAGCGGATATTTACAGAAATTATTAAGGTATTTTTGGTAAAAAGTTCCACTTCTGGGTCATCTTAAATTTTTAGATACACCTTGTGTAAGATAGGGTATCTGACTAGTCCTATTGACTAGTCTCAAGAAGGTGTTCCAGGTAAAACAATCATAACTTCTTGCTAGAGTATCCAAATTGAGTGGGACTAGTTG
>ML801182.1:79093-93722 GCA_009831015.1 Picea engelmannii
ATCTTGTACTTGAACATTTAAGTGGGGTAAAAGGAGGTTTCCCCCTCGAAGAGGCTTATTATCTGAAATTATCTCTTTTTCAAGGCGTTGAGTACTTTTCCTAAGGTTTTTCTATGCTATATTGATGTTTGGTTCTTAACATTCTTCCTCTACTTTGTTGGCTCTATTTTCTGGCCAACTTATCCTCTGCCTTCAGCACAATCTGATAAGCATCTTCCATTGTACTTACTGTCATCATGCTGATTTCATCCTAGATTTCATATCTTAGTCCATTAACCTAGAAACCTTTTCATCATCTTTTACTCTATATCCATCCCTCGTGTTAGTTCTGCATTGCAATCATCTACTTTACATATCTTGCGATCAGCTACTAGAGCTTTATGAAAGACTTGATCAACTGTTGGAGCTTCATGAAATATCTCCTCTCGATCATCATCACATCCTATTTCTACTTCCATTCATTTAGCCTCCTCATTTCCATCACCTCTGCCTGATTCTAATTTCATCATTTATGCCTCCCCCTTCCCATGACTTGATTCTAATTCTACTTCCACCATTTCTTCCTCCCCCTTCTTAGTATGATCAATATTCTCTTTTGCAACATCCATTAAATCTAAATCTCCTTCCAAATTTGCATTTTATTCCCTGGGTTGTTGCACGTCTGGACTAGATGACTTTAGTTATAATCGTCTTGGTTTGGACTTTCGAAGGCTTGAATATTTTTCTCTAGGTTGTTGCATCTCTGGTTGTGATTGTGTCGGTGGTTGTTGCATGTATGGAGTAACTGGCTATGGTTGTGGTTGTGGTTTTGTTGGTGGTTGTTTCATGTATGGAGTAGATGAGTTTATTTGTGCTCTTCTTGGTTTAGACTTTCAACAAATTTCATTTTTTGCACTGGATTGTTGGGTGTCTAGAGTAAATTTATTTCTAAATGTGAGCTTCGCCTCATCCTTCTTTGTTTCTCTTGGGGCATTTCCAAGACATGTGTCATGTCTTTCCATAGGCATAACACTTCACTTATCCTCCTCTGCCTCTTCCTCTTCCTCGAGGAAAAGATTTTCTTCCACCGTACTGTATACTTCAGGAACTTCCTCCTATTTTTGAGTGATTATGTGGTTTTCCAGTCTCAAACTTGGTATTTTGTGCCTTATCATGGACAATTCCCTTGCTTCTTTTTGGAACTCTTACTCTTCTTCACTGGCTTTTCTTTCTGGCCAACTTCTCCTCTTCCTTCAGTGCAATCTGATAATCATATTCCACTATCCTTACTGTCATCATGCTGATTTCATCCTGGATTTCATATATTAGGCCATTAATATACCTCAAAACCTTTTGATCGTGTTTTTCTCTCTGTCGAGCCCTGATGTTCAACTTGTAGAACTCCTCTATGTACTCTTTCATTGTCATTCCCTTATGTCTCAGGTTCTGCAACTTCCTAAACAGATTTATATCATAATCCTTGGGTATGAATTTAGCCTTCAACTTGGCTACCATTATGTCCCAATTCTTGATCTTTTGGTTTCCTTTGCATCTTCTATCAGCCTGCAATTCATCCCACCACAACGTTGCATGTCATTTTAATCTTGTGACAACATGCTTCACATTTTTCTCCTCATCGACATATTCATAGTTAAATTACTTGTCCATTGATCTTATCAAATCCAACAATTCTTCAGCATCTCAATTTCCTTCATACATCGGTATGTCTATCTTCACTCTAGCTCCCAATTTGAAAACCACTTTCAGCAAGTGTTCCTCTACAACATTCTCTACTACAGCTTCTTCAATTTCCACTTCTTCATTCTCTGCATCACTGATGTCTCCAGCATCAAGTTATCTCCTTTGTGTTATCTCCATAGCATATAAACTTTCATGAATTTCTCTCATCTCCCTTTCCACAGCTTGATTTTCTACAGGTGGCCCTGCACGTCTTCTAGGTGGCATTGTGTTGAAATTTCTCCTTTACACAGCTACCACTTGATCTATTTGATACCACTGGATGTTATAAAACTCTTCCTTCTTTCCTACCTACAAAAATCAATTATGTGGCTCTGATACCTCTTGATGGTATTAGACTATCTCCTTTCACATCCTCACATTTTCCCGCTATCTGCAAGTAAATTGTTTCTCTTATACCACTTGATGCAGACCCCCTCCCCTCATAGGGGTTGCCCGACCTCCTAGTCAACGATCTTCACAAGGCTAAGTCAAATTATCTCCTCATGACCTTGCTAGCACCCAATTTGGTTTAACGCGGTCCCTTTTATCACCTTAGGCACAGGCCGTATGGAACCTGAGGGCCCTTTTCTTAGCGCTCTTTAAAATTTGAATTTTGCGGGCGCTAGATCCTTTTGCTAGACCCTCTCCACATGCGACCTCAGACTATGACCCAAGGCTAAATCCTGAAAGGTTCTTCAAAATTCATCGTTTGGGAGTTCCGAACATTCCAACTCCTTTTCATCCCAAAGTGCTTCACACCCGAAGCGACAAATTGAGCGCCTCGTGCTCCAACAATTAACGGCTGGAATTTTCCCTCTACGATCTGATGACACATATCCACTTCTGATCAATGTCCATGATATCCTTCACTAGATTGGCCTTTGGGAGTTTTTGGATACTCTGCCTTCGCCTTTCCACCGAAGGACTCTTCCTCTAAAGCTCGTGGATCTCTACCATGTGTCCTATCTAGATCCAATGGTCCAGATATACTTGCTCTTCATGACTTTGGTAGAAACAATCATCTGCACTACACAATTTCTTTGAAGCTCCTCCCCCAAGCTTGATTATCCACTGCCACATATCCTCCTTATAGGCAATGGCTAGGATTACTTTGCGACTTTGGGAATTTGACAATCCCCACTCTTGAAACACTTCAAAGACCTATGAACCAGGAAGGGTCGAAAGAATCCACAACTAACCTCCATGCAAATCTCCCATATCTGACGGTATGGAATGATCATGCGTCCTCCTGAATGGATCTTGCTCGTTAATTTGTGAAATCTTAAAGGGATCCTCCCTATTAAATATTTCTCCCCACTACCTTTTCTGAGCTTGTTCTCCCTTCGAGCTGCTAACTCCTCAGAGTGTTTTCTTCAACACTTAGTCGAAATTGACCCTTTGAATGCCTTGCAATAGGTTTTCCTCCACAACTTAGCTTCTTTGTGAGCGACTGTGCACACCTTGAAACAATTCTTCACACTCTTTTTCAAATACTCTTAAGTTACTCTTCTTGAGCTTCCGAGTTAAAATACTCCGTCGATGCACTCCTTGCAGAAAATATGCACTCCTTGCATACAAATATCCAAGTTATCTCTCATGAAATTGTTCCTCCTTGACACCCTGAACTTGTCAGAATGACTTCTTTGATACTTAGCCAAATATCAACCCTACACACACCTTGCAACAATCTTCCTTCAACTTAACTCTTGACGGGAGACTGTTGATCCAGAATCGGATCCAGAAGCCTGATAGGGCTCAAAAAGACTTAAAAATGAAAGTGCTCAGAATCCGACGAAACCAATTCCATTGCATTCGTATTGTCTTCCTAATTATGGCCATATATTTACTTCATCAAATGGGCTTCGTATGTGAAAGTTATCACGTTCTGATCAGAAGCCCAAACAGGTAAAAAGTCAAAGGTCAACTGGTCAAAAAGTCAATGTTGATGTCAGCATGACATTAGCATGCTGACTGTGTAGGAGATGATGTGGCACTCTCTGGTTGGTGGTGATTGGGCAGGTTCACTGACAGGGCAGACATGTGGCAGACAACTAGACCAGTCAATAGTTGACAAGTGGCATTAATCCATCGAATGGGGAGATGCCACGTGGCCCAGTCATGGGCAGCGACGTGGAACCTAGTCATCAGTTGAAGTGGCATGTTTCAAAAAATGTTTTGGGGTCCATGGGTTTTGAACCCACGACCACCACCAAGCCCAACACCTTAAGAAATGGTCCTTTACCAATGCGCCAAATTATTGCTTATGTTATAAAACCCACAATATGAAATATATTGCATGGTATTGTATGTGCGCAAAAAGGAGGGGGTTGGGGCTTAGCCCCAGCCCATGGTCTATCCACCTACATGTGACCAAACCATAAGGGTCGGGCGCTCCATAAAATTGTGCACAAAAATTGTAACCAGTACCCATAGGTCACGTGAAATGCGCCCCACGACCAGGAGCTAGCGTAACTAAAGGGCCAGTGCTTAGCCTTTGGGCTAGTGCTTGGCCAAATATAGTCTATATGACCGAGAATAAGGGGGCGCGCACACAGTCTAAGGGGCTAGGCCCTAATTTTGAACAAAAGTGGGTTTGTTGTTATAGTTTCTGATTTTTAATTGATTATAAGCTTGTTTTTAATGGATTTTCTCCATTATTGAGAGATATTGGTTATTTTTGGAGTCCAAATTTTGGGAGGAAGTTGGGGATGGATAACCAACTTAATATCTATATAAAATAGGCCTGTTTGAGGCCATGGAGGGACAAAAAAAGCAGAGTTATGCTGAAGGGAAGCCAAGCCAAAGCCATTTTTATGCAGGGAAGCTATTGAGGAGCAGATGCTTGCGGGCCATTTCTGGGAGCTCCGGACGTTCGTTTTGCGTGCCATTTTCTTTGCAGGGTTCTAGAGATCTAGAAGAACATGACCAAATTATTCTTGTAGCCAATTGGCACTACTGCGATGTACTTTTGAGCTTTTGAACATAAATAAAGAAACCTCCCCCACAGAGACAAAGGCCCAAAGATGTAGGCAAAGTTGTGTCGAACTCTGTTATCAATTCTCGTGTTATGGTTTGTTGTCTATTGTTTCCTTTCAGATATGCATATGTGTATATGGCTTTCATAATTCATCTTCTTTCCTCATTCTTTCATTAAGCTTCTCAATTGGATAATTAACACATGCAAAATTAAAACTCGACCATAGTCATTAAAAGATCCTACGGATCAAGTGGTATCAGAGCTAGTTGACGTTTGGATTTGAGTTTTGCATGTTAACCAAGGAAAAGCTACAGTGTGGTGAAGGTGAGCTTGTTGCAGAGAATCCATTAATTGGATTGAGAAATAGAGCTTCTCATAGCCAGAAGATGGCATCGGAAGAGGGGATTTCTCAGGATGAGAAAGAGTTCCGGAAAACATTCCTTACTATGTCGGAGATGGTGAAAGTTTTGTATGAGGATTACTTGGAATGGAAGAGACCAGTTTTGGGTGAATCTTAAAAGGGAAAAAGTGAAGAGGAAGAGGACCATCCTCAGATTCCTCCTTCACCTCCATCAACACCTCTTTCTTCTCCTTCTTCTTCAAGTTCGAGTTCTAAATCTAATGGAAAGAAAAATGTTCATAAGAATAAGAATGAAATGCCATTGTTAAAACTTGATGTTAAATTTGAGTTGCCCATATATGATGGTGAAGTAAATGCAGAAAAACTTGACAATTTGATAAGGCATATGGAGGTATACTACAGTGTGCAACAGATCAAGGATGAGGCCACACAAATTAAGTTGGCATCTTTGAGACTTGCATGTACAGCTCTTATCTGGTGGCAAAGCAAGCTGCAAAAGGGAACACGGCAAGTGGGTAATGTATTTCCATCATGGAAGAGTTTCATTTTGACACTTAGGAAAAAATTCTATCCTTTGGGTTATAAATAAAAAGCATTAATTGAATGGCAATCTTTAAAACTAAGAAAAGGACAAATAGTGCAAGAATACACCGATGGATTTCAAAAAATGGCATTAATGTTAGACATCCCTTTGCAAACACAAGAAACTCTTATGAAGTATATAGGAGGTTTACCTATGCATATTAGAAACACTATTTTCATGTTTGGACCCACTAACCTTGATGAGGTTTATGTTCAAGCTACGTATATTGAAGCAGGGAAAGTAGGTGTGTCAGGGGAATAATCATCTTCAAGGAAAGAGGACAAGAGGAAAAGGCATGCAAGAATGAAAATGCAGTGACAAGGAAGGAAGAAAAGCCCTCTTGCAAGCATTGCAAGAAAGAGGGACATGATGAGGACAAATGTTGGCAGTTGCATCCCGAGAAGAGGCCAAAGTGGTTCAAAGAAAAGAAGGGAATGCAAACAGTGGAAACGACAACAAAACCCACAGACTTGGGATCAGATTCAAGTGATGAATCAAAGATTTCATTGGTTGGAATGACAGGTAAAATTGGTGAAGACATTGATTGTAGAAGCAAGTTGTTTCATATAAGGGTAATCATGCGACACACTAAGATAGACACATTAATCGATAGTGTATCTCAATCTAATATAATCTCAGAAGAATTGGTTAAGCAATTGGGATTAAAAACACAAACTGATCATAAGCCTTACACACTTAAATGGATAAGCAATCATCATCAAATGCACATAGCAAAGCAATGCACAATCAAATTTGCAATTTCATCTAAGTATGTGGACGAAGTAACATGTGATTTAGTGTCATTAAGAGAATGTGGAATGGTCTTAGGTATCCCATATTTATATGATCGTAAGGCAATCTTCTACAGGACAAAGAATCAATATCAATTCACTAAAGCAGGTCAAGATTATGTGGTTCATGCTTATCATGTTAAAGCAAATAAAACACTTCAAACAATGGAACAATTAAAGAAGGCAATGAAAGCAAGCAACAAACCAATAATTGTTTCAAATGAAGTAATTGATCTTAAGCAAGAACAAGACATGATTGTTGAATGAAAAATCAATCATAAGTTGCTTCAAGATAAGCTCATGTCGTGCAAATATCTCAAGTATATCAGCTCATTTGTAGTCGTCTTCTTGATATTGTCATTAGTAATGTTTTCTACATGGATGATAGTGGCTTCAATAAGATGTAACAGGGTTCAAATGGCTAACAATATACTGTCAGTTGTCATGATTATTTTATAGTTGATCTTGATGAGACAGGTGCACAGGACAAAGTTCAGAGACAGAGAGCAAGTTGGGTGGCCTATCCCAAGCTTGTTGACTGGTCAATAAACTTTTGGGGACCAAAAGGTCTTTTAGTGGGGAAGTGTGATCCAGAATCAGATCTAGAAGCCTGACAGGGCTCAAAAAGGCTCAAAAATGAAAGTGCTCAGAATCCGACAAAACCAACGCCATTGCATATGTCTTGTCTTCCTGATTCCTTTCGTCAAACGGGCTTCGTATGCGAAAGTTATCGCATTCTGATCGGAAGCCCAAACAGGTAAAAATTCAAAGGTCCACTGGTCAAAAAGTCAATGCTGATGTCAGCATGACATCAACATGCTGACTGTGCAGGAGATGACATGGCACTCTCTTGTTGGTGGTGATTGGTCAGGTTCACTGACAGGGAAGACATGTGGCAGGCAACTGGACTAGTCAATAGTTGACAAGTGGCATTAATCCATCAAATGGGGAGATGCCACGTGGCCCAGTCATGGGCATCCACGTGGCACCCAGTCATTAGTTGAAGTGGCATGTTTCAAAAAATGTTTTGGGGTCCATGGGTTTTGAACCCACGACCAGCACCAAGCCTAACACCTTAAGAAATGGTCCTTTACCAATGCACCAAATTATTGCTTATGTTATAAAACCCACTATATGAAATATATTGCATGGTATTGTATGTGCGCAAAAAGGAGGGGGTTGGGGCTTAGCCCCAGCCCGTGGTCTATCCACCTACATGTGACCAAACCATAAGGGTCGAGCGCTCCATAAAATTGCACACAAAAATTGTAACCACTAGCCATAGGTCACGTGAAATGTGCCCCACGACCAGGAGCTAGCGTAACTAAAGGGCCAACACTTAGCCTTTGGGCTAGCGCTTGGCCAAATATAGTCCATATGACCGAGAATAAGGGGGTGCGTGCACAGTCTAAGGGGATAGACCCTAATTTTGAACAAAAGTGGGTTTGTTGTTATAGTTTCTGATTTTTAATTGATTATAAACCTGTTTTTAATGGATTTTCTCCATTATTGGGAGATATTGGGCATTTTTGGAGCCCAAATTTTTGGAGGAAGTTGGGGATGGATAACCAACTTCAGATATATATAAAATAGGCCTATTTGAGGCCATGGAGGGATAGAAAAAGTAGAGTTATGCTGAAGGGAAGCCAAGCCAAAGCCATTTTTATGCAGGGAAGCTATTGAGGAGCAGACGCTTGCGGGCCATTTCTGGGAGCTCCGGACGTCCGTTTTGTGTGTCATTTTCTTTGCAGGGTTCTAGAGATCTGGAAGAACATGACCAGATCATTCTTGTAGCCAATTGGCACTACTATGATGTACGTTTGGTATTTTGAACAGAAATAAAGAAGCCTCCCCCACAAAGACAAAGGCCCGGAGACAGGCAAAGTTGTGTCAAACTCCGTTATCAATTCTCGTGTTATGGTTTGCTATCTATTATTTCCTTTCAGATCTTCATATATGTATATGGCTGTCATAATTCCTCTTCTTTCCTCATTCTTTCATTAAGCTTCTCAATTGGATAATTAACACATGCAAAATTAAAACTCAACCATAGTCATTAAAAGATCCTATGGATCAACTGTGCACTCCTTCAAATAGTTCTTATATGGCTCAATTTTTCCTCCTTAACAATATGTATCTGAGTGCATTTCCTCCTATGCACACTTTCAAGCTATCCCTCCTAAATTTCTCAGTCAAAACAGACTATGTCAACGCACACCTTGTGGAGGCTTATGCACTCCTTGCAAACAAAATTTCCACATGATCTCTTCTAAGCTTCTGAGTCAAAATAGACTCTGGAAATGCACACTTTGTGGACACTATGCACTCCTTACACAGGCTCATAGAAGAGAAAAAATTGAAACTTATCTAATCCTCACATATTCATACATTCAACCATATAAATGCATTCATAACATAAGAACAAGTAACAATAGAGAATTGAAATTAACAGAAAGCCTACCATTCATTCATTCAGATAGAAATAGTAGCAACAACACAAAACATGTGGATCAATGCTTCTCTGTTATATTCATTCAAATTATATGCACATGGGCTCATACAATGCTCTTCAACATATCTCAGCAACTCTCTTAACAACAACAACTAGTCTCTGCAATTTTCAACTAAATTGCAACAACAACAAAAACTCTCATCAACCTTCAGCTACAATAATCTTCAACGGCCTCATTTGGGCATACATTACATTTATTTATAAAAAATATCTCATAGATATTTTCCCTCCAACTACCTTAGTGCTATCCTATCAAAATAAAATCTTTCAACTACTAAGGATTTATTACAATAAATGTTCGAGATAGACAAATAAGAGAAAATGCTTTGAATCTATACTGCAAGATACTACATTAAAGGAAAATACACTCCCCGTCAATCTCATGCAATGGTTCATCTCCTAAAACATTTGAGATGCTCTTTAAATACAATCTTTTCAAGGTATTTCATGACATGCCATCTTTAATATTCAAAAATCACTTCAAAATGTGTGCTAGGGTGTTGAGTTGTCTTCCACTTGCACCTTGATGACGATGCTCCTACATCACATGTCCACGGGAATGGAGTACACTGGTGAGTGAAGCCATAGGAGGCCGACTGAGGCAATCAATTACACAATTGGAGATACATATCTTATACTTGATGTTGAGATGCAACTACTGCAGGTAGGTGGACCACTTCTGATGGCGGTCATTCTACAATTTCCCCTATGTTTGTATGAACTGCAGAGGATTGTGATCAATGTGTATGATTGTCTCCTTCCCCGGAATGTAGTGTTTCTATTAATGACAAACTCGTACAATGGAATACATTTCCTTGTCATAGGAGGGTTATTTTCGGACAATATTGGAGAGTGTCTCACTATGGTATGTCAACAGATCCCCATTTTGAGTGAGAACTGCACCCACAACATAGTCATATGCATCAGTCTCAATCTTGAATGGTTGTTGCAGATCAGACAAGGAAAGTACTAGAGCTGAGCACATGTAATGCTTCAAATCATTGAATTCTCATTGTTTCTCCTTCCCCCACATGAAATTGGCCCTACCATCGCCCTTGGTCACCTGGCTCATGGCCCATGCAATATGGGAGAATCCCAACATGAACCATCGGTAGAAGTTGGCTAGTCCCAAGAAGATATGAAGCTTAGTCAATGTGGTCTGGGCTAGCCAGTCATGGATGACTTGGATATTAGTTGGATCAACATGTACCCCATGCTCATAAAAATGTAGCCCAAGTATGGGACCCTTTTCATACCAAAAGAGCATTTTTCCAAGTTGGCATAAAGCTTGGGCTATCGCAGAGTGCTCAAAACCTATTGAATATGTCGCATGTGCTCCTCCCACATTCTTATAAAGATGAGGATGTCATCCAAATATACTACCACAAAGGATTTGGTGAAGGGTCTCAATAGATCATCCATTAACCTCATGAAAGTGGCGGATGCATTTGTTAAGCCAAAGGGCATGAATGGCCATTTGTAGAGACCTTATTTAGACTTGAAGTTTTTCTTCCATACATCATTTGGTTTGATGCGAATCTGGTGGTAGATAGACATTAGGTCAATCTTGCTAAAAAAAAATTCTCCTTTGAGTTGGTCAAGAAGGTCATCAATCCTGGGAATGGGGTGGCAGTTCCTGACTGTGATTTTTCTTAAGGCTCTGTAATCAATCCACAGTCATCAAGTCCTATCCTTCTTCTGCACTAGTACAATCAGGCTTCTTCAAAGGGAGGGGTTGGGTCTGATGTGCCCCTTTTGAATAAGCTCTTGTATTTGATGCCAGATTTCGTCATTTTCCATAAACGAGCATCGATAGACTGGTCCATTAGGTAGAGGTGCATCGAGGGTCAGATCAATTGGATTCTTGACTTGGAAATGTGTAGGTACCTCTGTAGGTGAGGAGAAGATGTCTTTGTATTCTTCCACGATCCCATCTACTTGCTTCTGCTTCAAAGAGAGGCACTGTGTAGAGGCCACGGATGTGGCGGCAACCTTCTTCTAACTATGAGCATGGATCACAAAGAAGGAAAAATTCTTGTTCTATGAAATGACCTTACTGCATTGCTTAGTAGAGATTAAAGAAATATAAGTAGGCGGTGCTACCTCTAGGATCTTGTACAATTGTCTACCCAAAGTAATAATAACACTGTGGGATCTAGACTCATACACAACATGACTCTTCCACAAATATGGGTTTCCTAAAAGAACATCACAAACTTCAAGAGGAGAAATATCACACACTACCTCACTTTTGAAAGGCTTGATGTCATTGAGCAGACGAAACTATTGGCTGACACAAAGATCTCTTCCTTGGTGAAGCCAAAGAATGGTGTACAACTGTGGGTATAGTATTGCTAGCAAGTCTAACCGCTTGAAAACCTCTGCTAAAATTAGGTTTTTTTGACTACCACAATTGACAATGAAATGAAGCAGAGCCCCTTTTACCCACATATGCGAGTGAAAGAGGCTTTCCCCTTCCTCTGGTTCTTCTGGTTTGCTTGGCCAAAATTTGGTGGTAGTGACAGTGGCACTGGGTTCAAGATAAATAATCCGCTTCCCTCCTTCAGGATTTGAATCAAAATCAGACTCGGCCTCGGACTCAAAATCCTTCATCTCGGCCATGAGGGACTTCTTGGATCAACATTCTTCGATGTTGTGCCAAGGAATTTTATGGTACTCAAACCAATTTCCCATGTCCTTCTTCATCTTCTCAATTCCCTTTTTGTGTTGCAGCTTGGACTAGTTGTCATGAGGGTAGCCATCTCGACTTGGTCCCTTGCTGTGTGGGTTGGGGATACATTTTCCCTGCTTTGGCTATGAGGGGTTTGTAGATCCAAACTCTCACATTTTCTGCTTAAATTTATTCTCGATATTGAAAACGTATTTATAAGTCATTCCCAATGAGGTGATGTCCAGGAACTCCATTTTTGTTTGAGTGTATCTATGAAAACAACCATGGTATGTGAGCACCAGATGATGCTCAGATTATTTGATACCCAATTTGGTATGTAGGGTATGGAAAATATTGGTGGAATATGGTATTGTCTGGTCCCTTTCTTGATGTATGGTGGTCCAACTAGTGTACTAATCCTTGTAGCTTCCAACAAGGTAGTATTTTTCTTTAATGGCGTCTTGGAAGGAATCATATGTAGGGTCTACCACAAACATTATATATTCCTCCATGACCCTTTTCTCAAAGTAAGTATCCCACCAGTGTTTAACATGGGGAACGACCTTGAGGAGTGCATAAGTGATATTTTCCCTATCAGAAAAATTGTGGACCGAAAAATATCCTTCGAGCAGATTCAACCATTTATATACAACATCTTCATCTATCAGTCCTTCAAATAATGGAAAATCAAAATTTGCATGTACCTTGAAGGGGGTTGCATGGCCGCTTGATGAAGATGTTTCTCCTATGGGAAACCATCGAAGGATTTGCATGAAGTTGTCCATAATTTCGTTCCTTTGTCGTGTGAGGGCTTCCTCGAGCAACATTTTAATAGGATCTCCTGCTCCATCATCTTTCTTTTTGTCCCCCATGGATTTTTGTTGGCATCAACGCGACCAATCTTGTAATGGATCGATTGGTTCGAGTCCCAACTTCTTGTACCCAGATCTTGTCGAGGACATGCACAAAAAAAAAAAAATGAAGAGAAAACCACTTGGATACCACTCATCCGGATTTAGGAGAGGAACAAACTGATTAACATAATGAATACAGTAAACACAAATATATGAAGAATAACACAAATATCTAGTGAACAATATCTTCTATTAAATAATGAAATAGGTTGAAACTGTAAAACTGCAGAAATGAAACACTTACTTGATTGGTGGTAGCTATCTATGAGAAGAGATGTGGTTGCTACGCACATCCATCTGAGAGGAATCCATTAGAATGAGGCTCCAAAAGCATTTTTGTATTACTCATGAATTCCCAAACTCTAGACATCCAAAACCCTAACCTTAGAAGGTGAAACGCCAAAATTCATGTGGGCCCTATGGGTAACTTGGTGTAATTTGGTACCTCAACTTCCTAGGGTCATAAATTTTTCATATGACCTACATTTTAGGTGTGTGATATCCCATTTGAAATCTCTTTCAGAGAACTACACACTTCTCTGTAAAAATCTAACTCCATCTACATTTTGACTATGGCGAGAAAAAACAAACAGGGCCCCAAAACGACCCCGGAAGTACAACAAGATGTGTTGACATGAAAACATACAATATAATCCAATTGGATTAGGTGAGAGGCCACCTATATCCACCTGGAGGATGTGTGGGGCTTGAGACAGACCCATAAGTGTAGAACCCACAATTACAAATCGATATAGAAGAACGTGTTGAACAGAAAACAAACATGAGTAGCGAGTTGGAATAGGTGGGTGGACACTAATATCCACCCATATCAAGAATAAATTCATTCAAGTAAGAAAATAAATAGATAATAATATGAAAATAAGATATGACCATCAAAATTCCTTTTCCATTTATTTCCAATATGAAAATATTGTCTTTGTCTTACAGTGGAGTCTTTACAAAAATAGTCCTTGAATTCCCAAACTAATCGACCCACATACAGTCTTTTCAATGTCTTTTTAAAGCACACAAATTACTCCTGTAGATCTCGTTTTTAAGATTACAGTTTTACAATAGGATCATTTCATTTGACTATTTCCTAGGAGATAAAATCTCATAGGAGCACTTCTAATTCCCATACTGTAGTATGCTTAACAATCAATCTGAATATAAATTAGGTGACAACTTGATGAAGCTTTGCAAATCCCATAAAAAGAGGAATACTATGTTGCTGAAGTAGTTCATTTGAGATACCAAAATTTTATATTTGAACGAAGCACTAAGAACCAAAATGCTCATATTTACTATCTTGGTAATATCATTGAGCAATCAAAAACTGAGGAAGACTTTCCTTGGACTGTCATTTGTTAGGATATTTAGACACTTAGGAGTTAGTTAATATCTACTTGGTCTAATATGTCGTTAGGAAAAAGTGTGTTTCTTTAGTATGGATTAGTATGCATTTGTAGTTAGGCAATCCGACGGTCACGATATGTTCCCGACATAGAGTGATCCGACGGTTCATACTCTCCTCAATCTTAACGGCCATTGATCCGTGGCTTAACACTTGATTGGTCCATGATCTCTATTTAAAGAGAATGGAGGGTCATTTGTCGATGATCGATTGTGAGAAAATCTCTTGTAAAATCTCTTTGTAATCTTTTTCTATGCATTAATAAACTGCTCCAAGTGGCCGCGTTGGCTGGGGCCGTGGATGTTTCCCCGTAGGGTTTTTACCACGTGAAAACATCGGTGTGTTGATCTTTGATATGGTTATGTGAGTGGCTACTGAAGGTGTTCGTCCTCTGTTGGAATACCTGTGTTGTCGAACATGGTATCAGAGCCTGTTTGAAGACCCGCTCCTGTTGTAGATCGAGATCGTGAAGTCGAGTTGCCTCATCTCCATTTTCTGGAATTTATGTACATTTTTGGGCTGAAAGGACTGTTCCATTGCGTCTGGAGCACGCTTTTCATTCAGGAACACTTTTCGTTTCACTCGAAAAGGTTTCTGTTTGCCCAAGATACGACCATTACAGTCAGAATCCGGAGGTATAAAGTCTGAATACGCATTTTTAAATTTTTGCAAAGTTTTGATTTTATT
>ML801182.1:98132-139053 GCA_009831015.1 Picea engelmannii
ATGCACTTCATCAGAAAGCTTATTCATGATCAAGTTATTGAAGTGCTCTTTTGCCCTACAGAAGATCAAGTTGCAGATATTTTCACAAAGTCTCTTACAGAAGCGAAGTTTTCCAAACTTCGATCTATGTTAGGAGTTCAAGAAGCTGTCATTAAGGGGGCATAGGCTCTAATGCCTCCTTCCTTCTCCTATTGTGTCATTATTGTAAATCCTTCAATCATATCCCAAGTTGTTCTTAAGGGGGGATGTTATGATATTTAGACACTTAGGAGTTAGTTAATATCTACTTGGTCTAATATGTCGTTAAGTAAAAGTGTGTTTCTTTAGTATGCATTAGTATACATTTGTAGTTAGGCAATCCGACGGTCACGATATGTTCTCGACATAGAGTGATCCGATGGTTCATACTCTCCTCGATCTTAACAACCATTGATCTGTGGCTTAACACCCGATTGGTCCATGATCTCTATTTAAAGAGCGTGGAGGTTCATTTGCTGATGATTGATTGTGAGAAACTCTATTGTAAAATATCTTTGTAATCTTTTTCTTTGCATTAATAAACTGCTCCAAGTGGCCGCGTTGGCTGGGGTCGTGGATGTTTCCCCGTAGGGGTTTTACCACGTGAAAACATCAGTGTGTTGATCTTTGATCTGGTTATGTGAGTGGCTACTAAAGGTGTTCGTCCTCTGTTGGAATACCTGTGTTGTCGAACATCATTGTATAATAACCGTAGAATCCCTAGTGTCCCTATGTTTGAGCTTAGTTGTTGGCACCACATTATGCCAATACAATCTTATATTGGATTCTCTTACGTCCTTTAGCAATTTCTTCTGCTCTTTCCTCTTCTTTTTGAATTCTTGCATCTTTTCCCGTTGTTTAGCATTCCATTGCTCTACAAAGGAAATTTATTTCTTCAATCTCTTAATAATACCCTGCAACTCTTTTACCCTCTCCTTTTCTTTCCTTGGTTCCACCTTGAATTCTATATATTCTTCTACTAGGGAAGGTAGGTTCAAATCTATGGAATCTTTGGGTTTCCTTAGTTTAATTTCATACTTTTAGGATATCCCAGTGCTAAGATCCTCTTCTTCATTACTTTTTGAGTCTCTGGTTTCTGGAAGATCTTGTAGCTAGTCTATTTTTGTAAAAAGATCATTTTTCTCATCATTAATTACATCTTTGTCTTTGAATGTAGATTTAGTGACTAAAGTTGACTTTCTAGTTTCCATGGTTACAGGTCTCCTTGAATACTATGCAATCTGTTTTCTCTTTTCACATTTTTTCCTCTCTTCTTCAGATTCCTCCTCTGACATGTGTGAAGAAGATGCCAAGGTCTGTTGTTTGATCTCTTTCTTAGTATCTTCTAAATTGTGTTGTATGATAATAAGGTTTTCCTTTTTGATAGAAGGATGAAACATAGCCTTTGAATTAAGCCTGAATTTGTTTGCATCCCTAGTATAATTTCTTCTACGGTATTTAGATACATGTGTCTTCTTCTTACTCTATTTCCTACCCTTTGAAACCTTTTTTCCTATAGCTTGTTTATTATGTTTAGATGGACTTTGGATTGGTCTTGTGGTGTAATCTTTAGGTTCATCAGATTCCTTTTTAATATATGGATCAAAATGGATATCAGTCCCTTCATCAATTTTATTTTTTTTACCTTTAGATGTAGTGATCTTCTCATTAAGTTTACCCATAAGAAAATCACCAATTTCTTCATGTGTTTGTAACTTTCTCTTACCAGCACGAGTTATCCTGGCTGCAGAGGAGTTTTCTTTCATCAAAACCTCAGTGGCTTGAGAATCCCTTTTACCTTTTCCAGGTTTCTTCTCCTTGACATTTTTAGACTTAGTTTGTTGTGGTTTAGGTTTTAGTGACTAAATTAACTAGTCCCAAGACCTATGAACTTTATTTAAAGAAAAGACTGCCAACGTTTTGATCAACCCTTGATGAAAAAGACTATTTTTTGTTGTTGGAGGATGTGATTGAATCCTCTTAGACATATTAGATAGGATTTTTAATAGGAAATAAGGTATATTAAGAGGGTAATCACCATTCACATGAATTAACAGTATGATATGATAAATATGAACCAGATAAAATCTGCCTTCACATGTAATGTAACTGTGAATGATCAACAAAGCAGTATGACATTCTTTCTTCACCCAGTTGTGTGGGATGCCTTGGCTCCAATTGGGGTTTTTATTTTTTGGAATTAAAAACTGATTTACAAACTCCATGACTAAATTTTCTTTCTTCCACCATTTTTCCCCATATACTGGTAACTTGCAAGCTTTAGCTATGGAATTCTCTGTTATGTGCATGAGGAGTTTACCAACCACAAATTCAAAAACATCGAAATTATGTGCAAATGTCATATAAATATGCTTGTCATGACATTGAAACATAAATAATAAGTCAAACCATCCTACGTATTTAAACTTTTGTGCCATCTGAAGAAAGGCTTCGAGTATTTTTTTCCCTTCTAGTTCCAACCTGGTTATTTAACCACTATTTTTGGGCGCCATGACACTGGTACAATTCTGTAGAAAATTTCTAAGAATGTTGAGGGTTTGATCACCAAATTTCGAGGGCTCTTGAAGTCTAAGAGTTATAAATTTACCTACAAATCATGTATAGAATGATATACATACTAAAAATAAGTGGATTACGATTCCATTCATATGGAATAATAATCAGGCATTTTGATTTGATGTCAAGGTGGCGAGTACATATCGATCCTTCGAGTTAGTTTTCATCATGAGAATTACAACCTAAAAGAGATCATATCGAGATATGTATATCTTCTAGCAATGATTTTGAGTGTTAAAACACGATCTCGAGAAGGTGGCACATGTAGAACTATCATTACTCTCGGCACTACAAGAATAGCATTATTTTTGCAGCGCCCTTTCCACTTTGATAAATTTGAAAATTCAAATGAAGGAAAGGACAAGTGATGTGATATAAATACTTTTATATCATATCCTAATATTTAAAAACTTAAAAATATTTAAAATGTGCATAAAATAATGGAAACAAGCTTTCAAGCCAAGGGGAAAAACAAAGTTTAACAAAGAATCATGAAAAATGGATAGAACAAGGATTAAGGACACCCAATCAATGACACCCGATCAATGAGAACAAGGTTAAGGAATAATAGGTACCATTAATATTATTGTGCAAAAGAAGTTTTTGAAGTTGTTGTACAATAAAAATAAAATCACATTGCAATATGTGTCTCTTAATAAAAAAACATGGTGCCATGAAGTCCAACAAAGTAGTTATTGTCGAGTTTGAAGTTGAATCAGATGCAGAGTCTATAGAAGGAGATGAAACAAAACTGCAGGAAGGACATAATCAGGGATATAAGGAGGTAATTGACTCATAGGCACAAAGTGTTGAAGATTTGAAGAAAAAAAAATAGATTCCTACATTTTTTTTATATCGTCATCCACATCATATAGAGAAACAACAGCCATCAAGGAAAGGATGTGTGCATCAACACATTTATGCACCAGCAGGGAACCAAAAAGGAAACTAATCAAGAGGTTCATGCAGGCCTACTAGCACTACAGGAAGACATTAGGCTAGAGAACTAATCCCATGGCAACATTCACATAATGTAGATCAAGATCAGGGTGGCAAGGCAGCAGATGGACATCATGTTCAACTTCCATTGGAATGGATGGATGGTCATACTTGGTACCAGTTGGCTACATTTCTTATTTGGTCATATTGTATGGCTTCTTCTCATGTTTTGAGGATGAAACATGTGAAGGGGGATGGAATGTAGTATACCTAAGGAGGTAATATGGGGTACCTAGGTAGGTACCCAATGTGTTAGGGACCTAACCTCCCTAACTACTCACATAGGTAGAATAATATAATTCCATGTAATAAAGGCCAATATTAATAAGGTCTAGCAATAAGGAAGAATAAGTCAAATGTAAGAAGATCTAATAGAAGCTTCCACTTCTAGAAGAATATTCCTCTACATTGTTCTTTTGGATAGATAGATTTAGTATAAATAGAAGTAGAGGGTATGAGAAATCTTATCTTAGATATTATTGTAATAGAGCTCTGCTCTATTGGAGGTTTCCCCCTTGAAGAGGCAAGTGAACATTTCTCTCAGTAGTCAAAGAGATATTTTTGGTGTTATTATGGTATTATTCTATTATTAGTGTGGTATTGTTCTGGTTATATCATTGTTTGTCTACCATTTCTAGCTAATTATTTATGGTCTTCATACTATTTTATATATGTAATAATACAAGTGGTTTCAGAGCAACTTCCCCGACAGAAAATTGTGCGTTAATTTTTTTCAGGGTAGAGATGTATTCCAACATCTTAAAGATATAGAGATCTCTCATTATGCGCATAAAACCGCAGTCAGGGATTCATACATGTAGGAAATACAAGTGGTACTTAAATGCACATCTGTTGGCCACCTTTGTAACCCTTGTTGGTACCCCTTCAAGTCGTAGCGCATCAACCAACACCTGTATACGGATTGACCTAGATCTCCTGAATCCCTCCATAGATAAATTGATCGATCTCCTGAATGTTATAGTTCCACCAAGAAAAGAACTTAAGGAGATCTTATCTAGTACCTGGGTAGTCGGGTAGTACGGATAAGGGCATGGTCTAGCCTCCTTAGTTGGTGCCCTAAGATATTGGGACGAGTACTATTGTTGGACCCCGTACATATATCAAAGAGCTATAGCACAAGGAAAACCCTTGTTTGTAGAACCCTTGAATACCCTAACCCTTGGGGTGGAAACAAAAAACAAAACATAGAAGATCTATTGCCACACAACTGTTTCTTTTGCATTCGGGTTGCAGAATTACTACACATTTCTTCCTGTTAAGCATTTGGGTATTTCATCATTGCAACATTCTTCAGGCCAAAGTGGTCCCACCAACACATGTATTTGGGACCTATTCCATTAGGTTCCTCTCTTTTCCCCGATCCTAGTGATACTTATCATTTTTACCAAAATTTGTTTTGTGGACCCGACCCTTCTCCTACACCCTTATTTGGCCCATATCCCATTGGATCCCCTTTTTTTATTTGATCATAGTGGTACCTATCATTTGAAACCCTTCTTCTCAGTGGTCCCACCCAACCCTCCAGACCCCCTTTTTTCCCCTATACCGATTGCCTGCCCATTTTTTCCAAATGGCTACCACAAGAGCTCAAGAACTCAATTCCTTGATTGTTGACAACCACAAGAACAAGGAATACATAAACAATATCACTACCAAAAATAGCTAAATCAAATTGTCTCTTGATATCCTCAAGGAACAATGTTCCCACATCGAAGACCTCAAAGGCCTCAAATCCACCTTTGAACACTTCATGGGTCATTTCCATAACCCTTCCTCTTCTGAACAACCATCTTATCAAGATGACCATGACTCTTCTCATTACCAAGGTCCTCATACTATCCACTTTTCTTTAGACCTCTTCCCACCCAAAATTGAGGTGAACAAATTTGATGGATCAAATCCCATAGGCTGGGTCACCCAAATGGAACATTATTTCTCTTTGCATGGCATTACTGATGATTTATCCAAGATTTGTTATTTTGTCCTATATCTAGATCTGGAATGATGGCAATGGTGGCAATGGTGAAAGAAGGCACGGCAAGGTTATGTTTCTTGGACACATTTTTTGGCTGAAATTTATGATTGCTTGACTCTGACACCCACCATTTAGGTCGTTTGACTAAGTTAAAGAAGTTTGGGATAGTGGAAGACTTTATTGTCACATTTGAGCAGTTGGATTTTAGAACGGCGGTCATGTCTGATGCTTTCTTTAGGGAATTCTTTATCAGTGGCCTCAAAAATTAAATTTGTGCCATGTTCTCATGGAACGTGCCTACAATTGGTTGGAAGCTACTCAATGAGCCCAGGAATCCCAACAGATTGTCTCCTCCCAGAACCGCAAACTCTCCTTTCCTCCTCACCCTAAACCCGCTAATTTTTCTCCTCCTACAATTCCCTTCAAGATCCATAAATTAACCAGGGATGAAATGGTTGAACTTCAACTCAAGGTTCTTTGTTATAATTGTGATGAAAAATATTTTCCCAGGCAAAAATGTAAGGAAAAAAAGATTTTTATGGTTGTGACTAAGGATCTTTCTGATGAAGAAGTAGTTGTCTCATCGGTGGAGGAACTACCACTGCCATCTGACCTCACCCTACCCTTTGACCCACCCAAAGTCAACCCAATGATTTCACTTAATTCCCTCAATCACTTCTTTACTCCTCGGACTCTCAAGTTAATTGGTTACATCAAAAATAGGAAAGTCATCATCCTTGTGGACAGTGGTACCACCCATAACTTTATTCATTGCCACATTGCCAAAGAGGTAAACTGTTACATCTTTGTCATCAATAATTTTCAAATCATGATTGACAATGGTGGTTCCATGAAATGTGGGGGATGATGTGAAAATGTGTGACTCCAAATTGGTTAGTATCACTTGAAATCCCATATGTTTTCTATAGTCATGGGTGGTTGTGAAATTTTTCTTGGTTTCGAATGGTTACACGCTCTAGGCCCCATTCTCATGGATTTTAAGGACTTAACCATGCAATTCCAACAATAGGGACAACAATATAAGTTCCAAGGCATCACAACAGGCCCCCCGGATGTAACATCCCCAACCACCAACCCCTTCCAGGTAGAGCTACCTAACGATTGAATCCTTTAATTCAAACTGCTCTGATACCATTTTGTCACACCCCCAACCACCCAGGTCGGGCCGTGCTATCTCGTAGAAATAAAAATTATCATTTTCCTATAATATAAACATAAACAAACAACATACTCTGCTAATACACAGACTAATGCAAAAATAACAGTAAAATCATACATACATTAATCACTGGTAGAACCCATAATATAACAACATATATAGGAAATACTCATCAATATAGCATGTACAAATACATAACATGTAAATGAATATAGGAATGGGTACTTATATTTTAATTGAATTACACCAAATTTGTGCATACGTTCCACGAACCTCCCAGCCATAGACCACATTGCTCATCACGCTCAGCAGTGGGTCACCACCGAACTGAGACTAAACTCTACCGGGAAAGGGAATACTAGGCTTGAAAAGGACAACAAGGAAGTCACATAGAACAACATGAAGGATATTTTATCCCAAGAGCCACTTATGCCCACAACCCATAGACCCTCATTACCCACATGCCTGTTCCACCCCAGGAGGGTACACCTTCACTATTACAAGTCCATCGACTACTACACCTCCCTTCCCTTGGGCTTCAGCAACAGGTTGGACAAGAAGTCTCAGAGTATTGTAGCTACTATGGGACTACCTCCAGGAGAACTCACTTCCCATCAAACTCTCTTGACTGGGGAGAGTTGATCATAGGCTTGACAACCTGCTTCTTCAAGTCATCTCTTAAGTCAAATGGACATGGGTGATGTCAACAACAGAATTTGGCTAACACGCAGGTGATGGTAACAACTAAAAATGCGTAAGGACATAGAATATGGATACAATCCAATCTCAACCAAGGAACTACATTGGAAGCAACAACCAACCAATAAGACACAACATGGGCTCCAGAAAATGCACGTTCGTCGGGCTTTACAAGAAATACACATGACAACTCAAGTATATATGTAGGTTCTGGGCTCTTCCTATCTCAGTACGTACTTCAGTGGGGAGTATGGCTCACTTCCAAGGAGGATAACATTGTGAGAGTCCGATGGAATGGTGAAGGACACGAGAAAATGGTGAGGGGACCCCCAACGAGATAGCTTTCCCCATCTATAAACTGCATGCACCCAGGTTGACACATGTCTTCCTGAGGCTGCATGAGCTCCACTTGACACTCGTTCCCTTTCCCAGGAATGTTGGACAACTCAGATTATGTCAAACATTAGCCTTTAGGAAATAATAATATAATATTATTCCTTTCAGAGATAAGCTGATGCAGGAGCATCGCCAGCACATCAAGCGAGCCAACGCGGAGGCAGGAGACAGCTGGACTAGCCCGCATGAAATTTTGAAAACACTTTGGGAATTGTTGCGCAAGTATTTAATGAAGCCATTTATGAAGTCGCACTTGTATATTGTAATGCACCTTGAGCGGATATCTCTCGTCCTTAGGTAGATAGATGGAATTTATTTTAGTTAATGCTGGTAGGTAGATTTTAATTCTAGATTTGATAGTTTAGATTTCGAGAGGGAAAATGGATATAGACACCCTCATTGTATCATTGTAATAGATTGGAAGTAATATAAAGAAGAGAAGAGCATGCAGAGAATTGTATGAAGAACACCCATGTACAAATATTGAATTTATAGAAGAAATCTTTAATTCAATTTCATGGTTTGTGTTTTTTCTCTGTCTATTGATATTATGCTCATGGTTGTTTTGATTCCTGTCATGCATTGTTTTTATATGCTATGTATGTGATTTCATGGTTGAATTGAAGTCTAGAAGGGTGAATGAATGAGTTTCAATTGTTTCTCTAATTGAGCTAGAGAATTCCTGCAAGGAGTGCAGTCGAATTGTCCGGAAGGAGTGCGTTGACAGAAGGGTTCAATTAGAGATAGATTTTGTTCTCATTTCTTCGAAGGTACAGTTAGCCACAGTTCCTTGCAAGGAGTGCACAGGCCAAGGAAAAGTCTCAGGGTTGTGAACCTGAGAAAAGTTCTAAAATATTGTTGTTGCAGGAGTGCGCAGGGTCGAGTGCCTTCAACACCTAGACATTGTTGAAGATTTTCCGCAAGGAGTGCGCGCAAGAAGTTCTCAGAAGGACTTGAGAAGTTGAGAATATGTTCAGGAGGAGTAGACCTTCAAATTCACCAAAGGATAAGTGCAGGGAAGCTTCTATTGGAAGTCTGAAGGAAGCATCGTAGGTTGGCAAGCAGGAGCCAAGTCTTTGTGAAAGAAGCACTTGATTCATTGTGCAGAAATCATCCAAGGAAGGATAGAAGGTCAAAATCCTTTGAGAAGATTTCGCGAAGTCCTGAGGGTCATAGGATCTTGCGGAGGTGCAAAGGGTTTACGGTAAGAGCGTCCGAAGGGTTTGAAACTCAGGAGGGAGCAGAGTCGTCGGTTCGGGGCAGAAGCAACCGTTGGATCTACACGTGACATCGTGTATCGGGTAATCGTGAATTGAAGTTCCAAGAGGTTGCAACAAAGATCGTGATATTGCGAGTAGCGATATTCTGATAGGATAAGAATTGTTCGTTGTGGAGGACGCGTGTCAGGAGATCCCAAGGAGTCGGGGTTCAGCATATTGGAGTTTTCGGAGGTAAGAAACTCTTGTAGGTTGAAATCACGATATGCGATATCCCGACCAAAGGGTTGTGTGGGCCACACCCCGAGTTAGTGGGAGACAGGTGGTGGAATATCAGGGATAGGGAAAAGGGAAGTCCCGAGTCCTTTGACATCAGGATTCGTGATCCCGCGAATCCCGAAATCCCGACAGAGGCGACGAAAGGTGGAAGGGTCTATCCACACGTGTGCCTCGGAGCATCGGTACATCAGGGTTCGGAGGTTGGCGATTCCATTAGTTAACATCGCGAGTAGCGATTTCCCGATAGGGAGAACTTTGATAATAGAGGGGATAAATTCAACGATTGACCCATATCGGGGATCGGGGAATCATGAGGCATAAGGTGCGCGAACATAGAATTCGCGAAATCGCGAATTTCGATTTCCCGACCGTTAAGGGAGATCATTGAAGAGTCACTGTGGGTGAAGAATTCCCGATAGAGAATTAGAAGAACCTTCGAGTTCTTCGGGCTGAAGAGAAAGAAGGTCCCGAGGGAGCGGACGTTCCCTGGGTGGCATGGTTGCGCCAGGTTTGGTATCAGAGCAGGATTAACTCTTTGTTTTCTGTAGCAGAGAGAGAGAAAATTCACCATGCTTCCCAGAAGAGAAGGACAATCACCCAACCCAGAATACAGGGAGGTGCGAAGAAGAGATAGGCCGGTAGGAAATCCAGAAATGGAGAGACAGATGAGAGATCTTCGAGCAAGACTCGAAGAGATGGAAACAGCCCAGAGACACACAATTAGTGCAGGGGATCTTAGTGATTCCGAGGATGAAATTGAGGTTGAACGCGAGGAGGAGGTTGCAACCGAAGATGAATCAACTGAACGGTTGATAAAAGCTATCGCCAGAATGGGTGCGAAGGAGAAAATGGACATTCCAGTCTACGAGGGAAATCTGGATGCAGAAGAGCTATTGGATTGGATCCGAGCTCTTGATACCTACTTCGATTACGAAGATATTGAAGAGGATAAGAAGGTCAAGCATGTTTTCATGCGCTTGAAAGGACATGCAACATTGTGGTGGGATGAGCTACAAGCTGATAGACGTTGCAAAGGCGAGCAAAATATTAAAAGCTGGGATCGAATGATCGCGAAGATGAAAGCGAAGTTCATCCCAAGGGATTACCAAATTACTCTGTTCAGGAGAATACAGAACCTGAGACAGAAGTTGATGACAGTGAAGGAGTATACTGAGGAATTCTACAAGTTGCACATCAGAGCCGGTCATCGGGAGAGTGATGATGAGAAGGTTTCCAGATATCTGAATGGTCTGAGATATGACATTCAGGATGAACTGAGCATGGTAACCATTTGAACGGTAGAGGATGCTTATCAGATGGCTCTGAAAGCAGAAGAGAAGCTGAGTCGTAAGCAAGGTCAGCGACGGCGAGGCAGAAGTCAGCCTAGAGGCAAGACAGTTGCCCAGGAGAAATTCCAGAAACCCAAGGAGGAATGGAAGAAGCCTCAGGGTAAAGTTGAAAGAGGTGGAACCTCACAGAAAGGACCATACATTGAACAGAGAGGGCATCATAATGAGCAAAAGGGAGATTATACTGACGCAAATACTTTTCCTCGTACCAGAGGTAGAGGAAGAGGCCGAGGTGGAGTAATCACATGTTTCATATGTGGGAAGAATGGGCACAGGTCATTTGAGTGTCCAGAGAAAAAGAAGGACATCGCAGAAGCTCACATCGCAAAAGCGCAGAGGCGAGATGTTGAGTCCAAAGACACAGAAGGCGGAAGGTCACTGATGATGCGTAAAGCTCTCTTAACACCTGGGAAGGAGGTGGAGGACTTAGCTCAAAGGACCAGACTATTCAGGACAGCTTGCAAAACCAAGGATTGGGTATGCAAGGTTATCATGGATAGTGGTAGCACGGATAATCTCATTTCGACCAAGATGGTATAGAAGTTAGAGCTAGAGACAACTGATCACCCGAGTCCATACAAGGTTTCATGGCTACAGAAGGGACATCAGGTGAGTGTCACTAAACAATGCTTGGTTAAATTCAAGATAAGAGAGTATAATGATGAAGTACTCTGTGATGTTATTCCTATGGATGTATGTCATTTATTGCTGGGTAGACCGTGGAAATATGACAGAAATGTGGTTCATGATGGGAGGATGAACACATATACTTTAGAAAAGGATGGGAGGACACATAGGTTGCTTCCGATAAAGGATAAGGAGGTGAAACCGGAAGTAAGCAACACAATACTTCTCATGAGTGGGAAGGAACTTCTCACAGAGATGGATAAGAAGGAAGATCCACAATTCTTTGTGGTCAGAAAGACGAGGATTGTTCTGACTAGCACAAGAGTGGATGATCTACCAGATGAGATTCAGGAACTACTGGAAGAGTTCGTTGACATCGTAGTGGACGAATTACCTCGTTCGTTGCCACCGATGAGAAGTGTGAGTCACCGTATAGACCTCATACCATGAGCTAGTTTTCCAAACAAAGCCGCGTATAGGTTGACGCCGCAAGAAAATGAGGAGGTTAAGAGGTAGGTGCAGGAACTACTGGATAAAGGACTGGTCAAGGAAAGTTTAAGCCTGTGTGTTGTTCTGACAGTACTTAGTCCAAAGAAGGATGGAGGTTGGAGAATGTGTACTGATTCGAGAGAGATAAATAAGATAACCATCAGGTACATATTTCCACTGCCGAGAATGGATGATCTGATGGATTGCCCGAGTGGGGAATTTTTTTTTTCAAAGATTGATTTGAAGAGTGGATATCATCAGATTCGCATGAGGGAAGGCGACGAATGGAAAACAGCCTTCAAGACAAACGAAGGACTGTATGAATGGCTAGTCATGTTGTTTGGCTTGACAAATGCACCGAGTACATTTATGAGGTTGATGAATGAAGTCCTGAGGGAATTCATCGGGAAATTTTTCGTCGTATATCTCGATGATATACTGATCTTCAGTAAGACAAAGGCTGAACATCTGAAGCATTTGGCCATTGTGATGAGGAAGCTACAGCAGGAGAAGTTGTTGATCAATATGAAGAAGTGCTCATTTATGAAGACAAAACTCATTTATTTAGGGTTTGTTATTTCGGCGAATGAGTTGAGGATGGATCCAGATAAGGTAGAAGTGATCAAGAATTGGCCATCACCGAGAAATATTTTCGAGGTGAGGAGTTTTCATGGTTTGGCTAGTTTCTACCAAAATTTTATTAGAAATTTCAGTGGAATTAGCTCAGCGATGATGGACACAGTAAAGAAGCGGCATAAGTCTTTTCATTGGGCAGCAGAGGTGGAGGAAAGATTCAATCTATTGAAGCGGAAGATCACGGAACAACCGGTGTTGGTGTTGTCGTATTTCCAAAAGACATTTCAGGTGAAATGTGATGCGAGTGGGTACGCCATAGGAGCGGTCTTGAGTCAAGAGGACAAACCAGTTGCATATTTTAGCGAGAAGTTGGATGATGCGAAGCTGAAATAATCCACGTATGATAAAGAATTTTATACTATCATACAAGCGTTGAAGAAGTGGAGGCATTACTTGATCCCGAAAGAATTTGTATTGTACAGTGATAATCAAGCATTACAGTTTGTGAGTCAACAAGAGAAGTTGAATCAGAAACATGCAAAATGGGTAGAATATATGCAGAATTTTACATTTGTAATTAAACACATTTCGGGTACTGCTAACAAAGTGGTTGATGCTTTGAGTAGGAAGTGTTTGTTTCTACAGGAATTCCGAGTCAATACGTTGGGTTTTGAAAATCTCAGGAACATGTATGCAGGAGATGCAGATTTTGGAGAAGCGTATGAAGCAGTTGAGAATCCAGTTCTCAGAGATAGAAGTCCTTGGATAGATTACATGGTCCAGGAGGGTTTGCTATTCAGAGGCAATCAACTGTGTATTCCAAATTTCTCCATGAGGGAGAACTTGTTGAAAGAGAAGCACAGTGGTGGATTAGAAGGACATTTTGGCCACGACAAAACGTTCGCGAAGCTGAATGAGTCATATTTTTGGCCAGGGATGCGAGCAGATGTCAAAAGATTTGTTGACAAATGTAGAGTTTGCCAGCATTCGAAAGGAAGGAAGCAAAATGCAGGGTTTTATCAGCCATTGCCCATACCAGAAAGACCATGGGAGGCAATTAGCATGGATTTTTTGTTAGGTTTGTCGAGGACACAAAGAGGTGTTGATTCGATATTCATGGTCGTGGAAAAGTTTTCAAAGATGGTGCATTTCATTCCATGCCAGAAGACCAGCGATGCAACACACATCGCAAATCTGTTCTTTAAGGAGGTCATTCGACTACATGGATTGCCGAAAAGTATTGTTTCGGACAGGGATACTAAATTCATAAGGCATTTTTGGAGGACCTTATGGAAGAAGATAGGAACTAACTTGGCGTTTAGTTCTTCCTATCATCAACAGATGGATGGGCAAACAGAAGTGGTAAATAGAAGTCTGGTAGACTTACTAAGAAGCTTGGTGATAGAGCACCATAGCAGTTGGGACAATGCGTTGCCACAAGCAGAGTTTGCTTATAATGACTCAGTGAATAGGAGCACAGAGAAAAGTCCATTTCAAGTTGTATATGGGGTGCAACCAAGAGGTGTTTTTGAACTCAGGGAGTCAGAACCAACTGCTACTAGCAGTGCAAGTGCAGAAGAGTTCGTCGAGGCGATGAAAGAACTTCACAGCAAGGTGAAGCAGCGACTGCAGGATTCAAATCAGGAATATAAGCGCAGAGCAGATCAACATCGGAGACAAATTCAGTTCGAAGTTGGTGATTTAGTTCTGGCACACTTGAGGAAGGAAATTTTCCTAAGGGGAACATACAACAAACTCAAGATGAAGAAAATCGGGCCATGCAAGGTCCTGGAGAAATTCGGAGAAAATGCTTACAAGATCGAGTTGCCAGATGGCATTGGAATATCTCCAATATTCAACGTTGCAGATTTATACCCATATAGGGCTAGTGAAGCAAACACTGGAACTGAGGAACCAGTGATTCAGTGGATTAAACAATTGTCAGTAGCAGAAAAGCCACAGATGGAATGCATACTGGACAAGCGAGCAGGTAAGAGGACGAGGAGAAAAGAATACTTTGAGTACCTGGTCAAGTGGAAGAATCATCCAGTGGAAGATGTCAGCTGGGAGATCGAAGCAATGATATAGAAGCATGGACAGACCATGCAGGAGCTCATGGACAGGAGCCCATGAAAAATTTTCAAGCTGGGGAGTATGATGCAGGAGCATCGCCAGCACATCAAGTGAGCCAGCGCGAAGGCGAGAGATAGTTGGACTAGCCCGCACGAAATTTTGAAAACACTTTGGGAATTGTTGCGCAAGTCTTTAATGAAGCCATTTATGAAGGCACACTTGTATATTGTAATGGACCTTAAGCGGATAGCTCTCGTCCTTAGGTAGATAGACAACCTTTATTTTAGTTAATGCTGGTAGGTAGATTTTAATTCTAGATTTGATAGTTTAGAGTCCGAGAGGGAAAATGGATATAGACACCCTCATTGTATCATTGTAACAGATTGGAAACAGGAGAAAGAAGAGAAGAGCATGCAGATAATTGTATGAAGAACACCCATGTACAGATATTAAATTTATAGAAGAAAGCTTTAATTCAATTTCATGGTTTGTGTTGTTTCTCTGTGTATTGATATTATGCTCATGGATGTTTTGCTTCCTGTCATGCATTTATTTTATATGATGTGTATGTGATTTCATGGTTGAATTTAAGTCTAGAAGGGTGAATGAATGAGTTTCAATTATTTCTCTAATTGAGCCAGAGAATTCCTGCAAGGAGTGCAGTCGAATTGTTCGCAAGGAGTGCATTGACAAAAGGGTTCAATTAGAGATAGCTTCTGTTCTCATTTCTTTGAAGGTGTAGTTAGGCACAGTGTCATGCAAGGAGTGTGCAGGCCAAGGAAAAGTCTCAGGGTTGTGAACCTAAGCAAAGTTCTAAAATATTGTTGCTACAGGAGTGCACAGGGTCGAGTGCCTTCAACACCTAGACATTGTTGAAGATTTGCCGCAAGGAATGCATGCAAGAAGTTCTCAGAAGGACTTGAGAAGTCGAGAATCTGTTCAAGAGGAGTAGACCTTCGAATTCACCAAAGGATAAGTGCAAGGAAGCTTCTATTGGAATTCTGAAGGAAGCATCGTAGGTTGGCAAGCAGGAGCCAAGTCTTTGTGAAAGAAGCACTTGATTCATTGTGCAGAAATCATCCAAGGAAGGATAGATGGTCAAAATCCTTTGAGAAGATTTCGCGAAGTCCCGAGGGTCATAGGATCTTGCGGAGGTGCAAGGGGTTTATGGTAAGAGCATCTAAAGGGTTTAAAACTCAAGAGGGAGCAGAGTCGTCGGTTCGGGGCAGAAGCAACCATTGGATCTGCACGTGACATCGCGTATCGAGTAATCGTGAGTTGAAGTTCCAAGAGGTTGCAACAAAGATCGCGATATCGCGAGTAGAAATATCTCGATAGGATCAGAACCATTCGTTGTGGAGGACGCGTGTCAAGAGATCCCGAGGAGTCGGGGTTCGACATATCGGAGTTTCCGGAGGTAAGAAACTCTTGTAGGTTGAAATCGCGATACGCGATATCCCAACGGAAGGGTCGTGTGGGCCACACCCGGAGTTAGTGGGAGACAGGTGGTGGAATATCGGGGATAGGGAAAAGGGAAGTCCTGAGTCCTTTAACATCAGGATTTGTGATCCCGTGAATCCCGAAATCCCGACGGAGGTGACGGAAGGTGGAAGGGCCTATCCACACGTGTGCCTCGGAGCATCGGTACATCGAGGTTAAGAGGTTGGAGATTCCATTAGTTAACATCGCGAGTAGCGAATTCCCGATAGGGAGAACTCTGATAACAGAGGGGAGAAATTCAATGATTGACCCACATCGAGGATCGGGGAATCGTGAGGCATAAGGTGCGCGAACATAGAATTTGCGAAATTGTGAATTCCGATTTCCCGACCGTTAAGGGAGATCATTGAAGAGTCATTGTGGGTGAAGAATTCCCGATAGGGAATTAGAAGAACCTTCGAGTTCTTCGGGCCAAAGTGAAAGAAGGTCCTGATGGAGCGGACGTGCCCTGGGTGGCGCGGATGCACCATAAGCCCTATAGCTTAGCCCCTATTCCTAGACATTTAGCCTCTCCCCCTTCCCTACCCAGTGGAGCTTAATCCCCCATAACTCTTTCTTTGTGGTCAATCTACACGTAGAGATGTATAATTTTTATTAATGATCTGTATAATTACATATACAAAACAGGCTCCTGGCCTTAGCATCCTAGGCTCTCTGGCCTAATCATCGCATAAGCTTACTATCTTATTATAACTCGTCTCACCAGCCTAACAAACATGTTTAAAATTTATAATTACAACTGGGGATCTACCGGGTGATATTACAATCCCCTCCCCTTATTTTTTCAATGTACTTAGTGCATCTTGTTTATACATATATAATTAAAAAATTATTCAAATATCTCAAAGATTTAGCTATTGGAAGCCTATTATCCACCCGATGCTCTACTTTCAAGCACCAATTATGGTGTTCATACTGAAGTTGAAATTGAATTTCTCTATTCCATATAGTTTCTTCAGGAAAGCATTCAACTCATTGTTCCCTGTTACATGCTTCAATTAAACCTCATTGAAAGCACCAACTAATTGTAGATACATGATGTTCCACCCATCCTTAGACCTTATAGTTGATAAAATCTCAGGAGGGCTATGACTCCACAGGCATAAACACTCTACTCATACACTTATTCATTCGGAAGCAACATTAGAACATATATGCAATATATATATATATATAGATAGATAGATAGATAGATAGAGGAAATTCTAATAACATTATAACATGTATACAAGATACACAACATACAATGAATAGAAAATTGATACTTATCTTTTGATTGAGAAGACCTTCCACCTCTGAGCAGGGCTATGACTCCATCGAGGCAATGGCTTCCCAAGATAGCCATGGTCCACAATCCAAATCAACATGGTCTAGGCCAAGGTACCAAACCTTAGTAGCACTCCAACCAACGGTATCTCATTCTCCACATGCATTTCCCACCCCAAGAGTGTACACATTCACTGTCACACAGTCCATCATTCGCTACACCTCCCTTTCCTTAGGCTTCAACAACAGGTTGGATCAAGAAGTCTCAGAGAACTATGGCTCCAGGAGTTCCAGCTGCCCTCAGAGATTTCCAATCAACATCTTCCCCAAGCTACTCTTTGTAGTCAATATTTAACTTTAATCAACATCATATCATCTGCATCACCCACATGCATTTATCATGAGAGAACATAAAAGAATTCATTTTGGAACTCCAACTAAGTTCAAAAGGGAATTCAACTTTTCCCCCAAAACATGAAATTTTATTTCATAATTCTTTGGATGTTGTCATATTAGGAATGCTTCATCATACATACAACCAACAAATTTTCAGTATTTCCTGTACATCATAATGCGATTGCAATATGTACATAACCATATGCAGTGACCTTAGAATTGTCTACACCTATAAATTCAATCATAATTACCAAACAATTTAATAAAATAGAATGATTCATCATTCTACGCATATGTATGTTCATAATTAATATTGGTATGTTCATTACTTTTTTTTCCGAATAAGAAATTTTATGTAGTCAGTATTCATGTGACTACTTGACTTGCATCTTTCATGTTTCAATGTTTAACAACTTCTGAAATGTCCTCAACTTCATGAGTTAAAAAAATTTCAGTTGTTAGTAACAATTATTTCCATGCAATAATATATATGCATGTACTTACAAAACACATTCAACCATTGCATTTATTATACAATTCTATCACTTACTATGCATGAGTGCAATTCTCAATGCATACTTATTTAATGCACCTTGCATTGAATTAGACAATGTTTTTAATCTCAGTCATGTATCTCACCATCCATAAGTTGGAGTTATGGACAATGTGTTGACACATTCTCCACACACTTCCTATTGTCTTCCTAATCAATTGAATGCCTTCCTTTTCAACCCGAACACTACACCAAGAATATAATTTTGTGGTGTTCAATAGTGTTAGCAAAAAGGTTGTAGTCCAAGTTTTATTTAAAGGTAGGAAGCTTTTAGTACCTGTGTGGCTCTTAGCCTTTCCATATCCATACCTTTCCATATCCATCTATGTCTTGGTCTCACACATGACTAGCTTACTGGCATTCATTCCTATAACAAGTTCTTATCTTTTATTTATTTGGTTATTACCCCATAACCAAATTAACATGACATTCTGCTATGTCAGTGTGTGCATTCAGAAGATAAAGAGCTTTGAATTAATATAGGCCTCCATCCTTTACCACATCCAGTGGTATGTATTCAAATAATATAATCATACGATTTTATAAAATAACTCTTGTTGAGGAAATTCTTACCTAAATTCCCTTTAGTAATTATACAATAAGAGTAATAAAAACTCATACCTACATGACTTCCATTAATAAATTTTATGTTACTTGTATGGATGATGGTAGTAGAAGATTTCATGCTTCTTTTATCAAACCTATCACCAACCTTAAACTTTTTGTTGCTTTCTTCCATATGTAGCAACATCATCAACAACACTTGCAACATGAAATAATTCATTTTATGCTTATGGTTGTTCAACCAACCCTAATTCAATTGTTTCTATCACAATTTCAACAACTTCTTTCTCTATTATTTGGTTCTTCCAATCTATTATGAACTTATTTCTCCTTGTATCATATTTCTTGTTGTTCTTAGAGTTTTTGCTTCATCCTAGATTCTGAAATATTTGTGTGCTCTCACTGTGATCATTGTACATGATTAGTTTTGACCTGAGCACTTTCTAGCCAAACCACTCATTGATGTTTTTGCATTTATAGTCCAAAACTAAGTTGATATTAACCTTCAAATTTCATTAATTTCCTGGATCCAACTATCCCTACTCATACTTGGATGAATTAAATTACAAAACAAGTTGTTTTATAGACTTTGGATTCTTCAACATCCAATTACTCTTCAGGAATGCAATTCTCCAGCCCTTTCCCAACGGAATACTTTAGTACTTGAGGTTTTGTTTCACTCTTCTCTTCCCTTTTCAAGATAGCCTCAAACTTGACTTGCCTATCTAATCTCTAGCATATTGTAAGGATGCACATATGCCCCATTTTCTAGTTGCACTAAATTAAATGAAAGTAGTTTTACCTTACCATCATAGATTCAAGTGATACCTCTAACCTCTTGGGTGTTCACTCGTCGCTCTATATTACTTAAGATGAATTCTTGTCAGGCACCATCCCCTCTGCATTCAAAATCATGCATAAAACACTTTTTCTTCTTCCTGGTTCCTTATTGATTTCTCTGTAGAAGTCATTTCACTTTTAAATTATTATTGACTTCATATCTCCATGCTCTTGTGGAAATACCTTCACACCTTCGAAGTGCATCAAAAATCCTCTACTATTCTAGCTTTCCTCCCTGGAGTGTTAACATGCATTCTTATTAGCTTGATATCTATCTCATGATTTCTTCTTCCATTATCTTAGGATGTTCATGGAATTAAATCCATCCATGAGTCTTTCCTTGTCTACTTTGCATACTTTCCATCACATATTATGTTAATATTAATATCCAACATTCCATTATTATTTGGATTCCTCTGATTCATCTCCTGCATGAACGAATTATAATTTCAGTCATGTTCTCTAAGTAACCTTGGTTAGTTAACACCAACTTCTTTCTTGAAGAAATTTTATTTATTCTTCTGACATGCATATTCAACTTCTTTCATGCCATATTTGATGACCTTAATGCCATGCTTCCACTGTGTACTTTGTTAGAAATAATGGAGGTGATACCTCCAATATGTAAGACTGACCTTTGGAGATTTCACATCATGTCTCCAAACTCTTTCATATTCCATGAAACCTTCCTTATTCCCATGATTTGCATGTCCATATGAACTTATGGTTCATGCATTATCATGTATCGCATATGTCTTTCTCCACCTAGCATTCACATTTGATGTCAAAAGATTGTCACCTGGACTGTCTTCCCCAACCAAGAATTTCAGTCGGGGTTTCCATGCTGCTTATTGAACCCAACATTTGATCCAATGACTTCTGAAATATTTCAATGCAAATGAAGAATAGTCTTTGTCCTTCTTTCTTCGATTTGTAGACATCTCTAGCATTTTTTTATTTTTATTTTTTAAATGTAACCATTACATCTAACATACAACATACAACATTTTTTGTTAGCTAGAACCACGATATACAATTTTGGTATTATATGCACAACTTTTCTTTTTATGGTCACCAAAAATATCCTCTCCGACTTCATGTGATCTAAGATGCTAAATCCTCAAATATGGATGAATACCAGGAATCCTCTTTCCGATATCTTTCCAATGACTACTTCCTTGCTCAATTCTGAGCTTTGAGCATAAAGCTATGATCCTTTAAAACTTGTGCTTTTTATGTGATGCATTCCTTGTGTAGTTGATATATTTTCTATGAGCTAATGGCTCTTAAATATTTTTTGGACCCTATCAAAAATTTCCCAGGTCTTCAGTACCTCTTTTTATGCAGGTTCAAACCAAATGAAACCCATAGGATTCCTTCCTAACCCCTTTTCCCTTCTTTAAAACAATTTTTGGGAACTAGCCCTTTTTCTTTATCCCTCAATTGCATGTGACCACAGGTTGTGACTTGGTGCTATTGGATAGGTTCGTATCTATAGCCTTGATAGCTTCAGGGCTCCATAACTTTAGCTTTGAAATCTCTTTCTACTTTGTGCCTTATTTATCCCAAACACCGAATTGGCGAACTTCGCGAAGTGGGGTGGATCAATGGTCCACGACTTCCTCAACAACCAATAGTTTGGATTTATTACGAAACTCCAAGATTTAGAATTTCTCGGTTGTCCATACTCTCCAACCTTCCTAAGTGACCAGTCTCTGGAATATGGTATCGATTGCCACTTTCTCCTAATCAACAACTGAGATTAACCCCAGCTTCCAGGAGTTCTCGACTCAACGCAACTACAACACAATTCCTTTGGATTTCTAAGTCTCTGGACCTTGGGATCAGGCGCCATGCACCCACTGGGTCCCATGGTCTCCATGATTGAACTAATAAATATTGAAAATGTCACATCAACTTTAGTACTTTTCAAATTACGGGGACATGGGTTGGCAGTTTTGGAGTAACCTGTCAGTCATTCCGCAATTGTCCCCACGCTGACACATACCCCTTATGGGAAATCGTGGTTTGTATTACGGGACCACCCTGTAGAATTATCTTCTACACAACTTTGATATCCTCAGTGCCTCCTAACCATCGATATTGATAGATCGTGATCAAAGTTAATGCAACCCTATTCTAGCTAACTTCTTCGCCAAGTTTAACTACCTTGTGCCACCACCTTGGGCGCCAGGTGGTAGGACACACAAAGACGAAACACGCCCCAATCAGGCGGGTGAAATATGTCACATTCTAACTGCATTTAAATCTTACAAAGGTTCTTAACTCACTGACATGGGGCACACATCCCATGTGACCATGTCATTTCGAGTGACATCAGCAGGCCACGTCACTTCGAGACTTTGAAATATTTTACACTTTTACTACTCAAATCTTCTGAACGTCGAACTCCTAAACTTATAAACCCTTTGGGGTCCACATAGTACAATTTTCATCAATTAAGGTGGTGACACGTGGCCCCACATGTCAGGCTACTTTTGGGCTTAACAGGGTCATCAAAGTTCCATTATAACTGACACGTGGTAGGACTAAGGAAGTTTGTTTCATCCTAGGTGATGTTGTCATGCCATGTCACTTCAGGAGTTCGGGCTTCGACCCTTATTTTTCTTCTTAACACATAACTTCACTGAAGTCGTGAATTTTGAAGGACTTATAGGATAACCCTCATGCATCTCTTTCTAGATATGATGGCTGGAAAAACGTTGGTCTTTCTCCTGTGCAGATCTTATGGCTCAACTTCAAACCTTGCGGTTCCAAACCCACGATTATTGTAGTATCTCTTATTTTCTACAAAACCATAAACTATTATACCTCATGAGATTCATAACAAGGCCAAGGTATACTCTTGGCACCCAGGGACGCTCTAAACCTCGAATTTTTCCCCTTTCAACAACAATTTGCTCTGAAATCTTTGTTTTGTTAACCACCAACATGGCTCATCCAGGCTCATTTTCAAAACCTTGGCTCTAATACCATTTTGTAACTTCCCTGAAAACCAACCCCTGCTAGTTAGCGCTACCTAACAACTGAATCCTCTAATTCAAACTTCTCTGATACCATTTTGTCACACCCCCAACCACCTAGGTTGGGCCATGCTATCTTGTAGAATTTTTTTTTATCATCTGCCTATAATATAAACATAAACAAACAACATACTCCACTAATACACATATTAATGCAGAAATAATAGTAAAATTGTACATGTAGTAATCACAGGAAGAACCCATAATATAAAAGCATATATAGGCAATGCTCATCAATATAGCATGTACAAATACACAACACGTAAATGAACATAGAAATGGGCACTTATATTTTAATTGAAGTACACCAACTGCATTTAGACCTTCCACGAACCTCCCAGCATTAGACCATGCTGCTTATCACGCTTAGCAGTGGGCCACCCCCGAGATGGGAGTAAACTCCACCAGGAAAGGGAATGTTAGGCTTGGAAAGGACTACAAGGAAGTTGCACAGAACAACAGGAAGGATATCTTATCCCAGGATCCACTTGCACCCACAAACCATAGACCCTCACTCCCCACATGCCTATTCCACCCCAGGAGGGTACACCTTCACTATTACAAGTCCATTGGCTACTACACCTCCCTTCCCTTGGGCTTCAACAACAGACTGGACCGAAAGTCTCAGAGTACTATAGCTTCTACGAGACTCCCTCCAGGAGAACTCACTTCCAAGAAAACTATCTCGCCTGGGGAGAGTTTCTCACTGGCCTGACAACCTGCTTCTTTAATTCAGCTTTTAATTCAAACAGACAAGAATGATATCAACAAAAAAATTTGGCTAACACACAGGTGATGGTAACAATTGAAAATGCATAAGGACATAGAATATGGTAGCAATCCAAGCTCAGCCAAGGAATTGTGTTGGTAGAAAAATTCAACAGCTAAGACACAGCATGGGCTCCGAAAAATACAAGTGCATCGGGATTTACAGGAAATACGCAGGACAACTCAAGTATGTATGCAGGTTATGGGCTCTTCCTATCTCAGTACATGCTTCAGTGGGGAGTATGGCTCTCTTCCAGAGTGGCTAACATCACTAGATTCCGACGGAATGGTGAAGGATGCGAGAAAATGGCAAGGGGACCCCCAACAAGTTGGCTTTCCCTAGCTATAAACTTCATGTGCCTAGGTTGACACATGTCTTCTTGAGGCTGCATGAGCTCCACTTAACACTCATTCCCTTTCCCAAGAACTTTGGACATCTCAGATTATGTCAAACCTTAGCCTTTAGGAAATAATAATATAATATTATTCCATTTAGAGATAAGCCCTCTAGCTTAGCCTCTATTGCTAGACATTTAGCCTCTCCCCTTTCCCCACCTAGTGGAGATTAATCCCCCATAAATATTTCTTCTTGGTCGGTCTACATGCAATGATGTATAATTTTATTAATGATCTGCACAATTACATATACAAAACAAGCTTCTGGCCTTAGCATCCTAGGCTCTCTGGCCTAATCATCGCATAAGCCTCCTAGCTTATTATAACCTGGCTCACCAACCTAACAAACATGTTTACAATTCATAATTACAATTGGGGCTCTGGAAATGGATATTACACCGGAGACCATTAGCTCCCATCACATGGAAAATATCCTCAAAAAAGGTCATCCAGGAATTATAACCCAACTCCACTCCATTCATGTTGTTGAGACACCTTTTGTGCATCCCAACCTCCAATCTATCCTCTCCTGCCACCAAGTTGTTTTTACCACCCCCAAAGAACTTCCCCCTTCCCGTGGCATCCATGATCATTCCATCCCTCGCATCCAGGGAAGAATTCCTTCCAATGTTCAGCCTTATCTTCATTCATTTTTGCAGAAGAATGAAATTGAGAAAATTGTTCATGAATTACTAGAATTCGGTGTTATCCGTCCCAATACTAGCCCCTATTCTTCCCCTATGGTCATGGTACTCAATAAAGAAGGTACTTGCCGCATGTCTCCTGATTTTCGTGCCCTCAACAACCTCACAATCAAAGACAAATTACCCATTCCTATCATTGATGACCTCTTTGATGAATTGAGAGGTGATCAGTAATTCACCAAATTGGATCTACATTCTCGCTACCACCAGATATGTATGAAAGAAGAAGAAATTCCCAAGACTTTAGATCTGTAGTGGTTGGGCCATATGTTCTTAGGGAAATTGAGGAACAAATGGTGAAAATAAAATAGAACTTAAGGGTTTCTCGAGAGAGACGAAAACATTATTTTAATAATGGGAGAAATCATAGAGAGTTTAAAGTGGGTGACCATGTGTTATTAAAAGTAAATCCCAAGAGAAGTTCCATGAACTTGGTAAATTGTTCAAATCTAACAGCACGTTAGTGTGGGTCGTTTGAAATCCTAGAGAGGATTGGTCCTATTGCATACATTCTTGCACTACCTGCATCGATGTGTATTCATAATGTATTCCGTGTATATTTACTTAGAAAGTATGTACTTGATGTTAATCATGTCATTTATTGGAATGTGATTTAGGTGGATCTAGAAGGTGAATTTCAAGTGAAACTGGTTTGCATATTGGATTGAAATATCATGCATCTCTAGAATCAATCCATATGGATAGTAAAGGTCCAATGGATCTAGTACAATATTGAGGATGAAACTTGGGATCATGAGGATGCTATGAAAGAAAAGTACCTGCATATTTTTGAATAATTTTGAAGTTTTGATTGTACATGTGTATATAATTCACTAAGGACAGTGCATAAATAAGAGGGATGGGAATGTAAAACCCCTAGGTTGAACCCAAATTGTAATGTAAATGTAAATGTACATATAGGCTAGTGAGACATAACATTTTGGGTTGGAGTTCCTTTGTACATATGTATTTTGAGGCCATAGTGTCTATGTGTTTATTAGGCTGGAGTGTCAAAAGCTAAAAGGTCAGTGAGCCTATCTTTTTAATATGTAATTACACTCGAATATTACTTTTATTTTAGAATTTTAATTATTTTTCCAAAAAGACAATTTGGTCAATTGACCAAATATGAATTGTAAAACCTTATTATTTTATGAAAATAAACACATGTGGAAAAAGGGGCACATGTTGAAGAAGTTGTTAAAGAGGGATTTAGGAATGCAAAGGGGTTGTACAAGTGGAAAAAGAATGAGACAAGTTGTGGAATTAAGTCAAATTCAAAAAGACACATTCCAGATTTATAGGAGAATCTGTGCACAGGTGTAGAATTAAATCTGACAAGTGGTCAGTGATCAAGAGGCTCAAGAAAAGGGTCACAAGTCCCAGGAAAAATAAAAAGAAGTCGTGACAAGGGAATGGTATTCCATTCCTAGGATGTGACCTGATATCTCGAGAAGTCTACGCACTAAATGGACTTGACACAATGTTGTTTTCTAATATTACACACATCAAGATTGAACTCAAAATTATGAAAGAGGCCATGTAGGTAGCCCCTTGGATTCTGAACTTAGCTCAGGGGTGAAAAAGGTTGACAGAGACTCTAGTCTAAGGTTGGGAGGAAAAGGGTCTTCAACGTGTGGTTTCCCCAAGTTCCAGGTTTTACTTCTTTGTTATGAATATGTTGATATGAATGTTTAATGTGTTTTATTGTGCATTATTGTGGCCAAATTCATTGGTTAAAAAGCATAAATAAATTGTAATAGTATTAAATTTAAGTTCTTGTTGTGAAACGATAGATGTGTATCATAAGTTTCATGTAGAAAAACTGTGAAGGAAAAACAATAGCTATTATGATCCTATATCTATGAAAAGAATAGTATTACCAACAACAAATCAATAAAACTCATAGTTAAAACCTAGTTACTAAAATAGAGATTGTATTCAGATAAGAAACCTGCATTGAAGAGATAGAGTTTAAAAAATACACAATGTATATAATTGAAAGGGAATCATTACAAATTAAGTAGATTTCAATAAGATACACTATATATATTTTGAAATGGAATCATTACATATTAAACAGAGTTCAACAAGATACATTGTATATATTTTGAAAGGGAATCATTACAGATTAAATAGAGTTCAACAAGATACACTGTATATATTTTGAAAGGGAATCGTTACAGATTAAACAAATTTTAACAAGATACACTATGCATATATTCGAAAGGGAATCATTATATATTAAATAGAGTTTAACAAGTAATGATTTTTTATGTCCAACAAGGGAAACAATGGTAATTTTAATAGAGATATAAATAACAATTGTGTATAACAAAAAAGGAATTGTAAACAAAGTACATAACATTACAGAATTGTAAAATGTGTAGACAACAGTCCTAAGTCATGGACTTTCATCAATGATTATACAAAATTATTTTGGTCGACTAGCTCGACCGAATCTAATAACAGAGAAGTCACATGTTATGATGCCAAACTTGAATGTAGTTAAGGAATGGAACCAAAATACCTTTCCAGGCAAGGGTATTTTTGAGTCTCCATGGTACCAACCTCCTCGATACCTACACAATAATAGTGAACAAGTTAGAATGTTGTACAAATTTATTTAGTCAACAAATGTTGTACATGCAAATAGAGAAGAACTTACCATGGATGTACAGAACGCCCTGGTATCTCCTTTTGTCACTTGTGTACAACTATGTGTACAAATTTGTTGAATAGTTTATGGGTACCCCTCACAACAATAATCATGGCCCATCATTAGTTAAATACCCAAGAATAATTTTATCAAGAATTTAATTCACAACACAATTACAAAATATTAAACTAAAGAACATTACTACTTTGTGTGAACACTGCAATTGTTTTAACATGAGTCCTAACTAAGTTAAGGATAAATAAACTATTTGAAAAGGTTTTAAACATAGGCCAGAAATGAGAGTAACAAAAAAAAGGAATTATAAACCTATAGTAAAACCTGTTACTGTAACTTGGACCACATATTTCATAGAATAATTAGGTTTGAATGATAACTCCCTGAGGTCCAAGGGAAAAACCCTTCTAACCATAAGCTAACTAGAAGTGAAAAATTACCACAATCAAATTACAATTTTATAGTCACAACTTTATATAGTAGATAAATACAGAGACAAGAAGTTTGCCAAGGTAAATGTTACCAAGACATTTTTAACCAGAGCTGATGAAATAAAGTTTACACACGACTGTGAACTAACAGTTTGAATGGCTTAGATAATAAGCTAGAAGCATAAAACTTATGAATCATACAAGAAACTAAAATGAGTAAAGAATATTATAGTTTCTTACCATTTAGGGATGATATCGACCAACCAACTACAAGCTAGCATGCCCTGGATCTCACACAAATAGTTCTACTGTAAACGAAATAAGGTTCTAGATAAACAAACCTTCCACACTGTAAAAAGACATGAGAGGGTCTTGTAAAACCTTAAAACCTCTCAGGATGAATCGTAGAGCAGAGAAAAAAAAAAAAGTGTGTGAAATGAGACAAGTCAGAGAGAGGTTGGAAGGGTTAAGGATCCGACAAGAAAACCCTAATACCTATAAGCAATATGACTCTACATGTATACTTCCTCAGGACAACTGCTGAGAAAATATCCTCGAGAAAGTAACCCCCATAGGTGGCGCATGTAGGATCGTTGCATGATAAATGCACCATATGATAGATTGTTTAACGAAGGAAATTTGGTAAGAAATTAAATTAAGAAATGATACTAATACGAGTTTAACTCCTCGTAAAACTATACAATAAATCCACTTACATATGAGTCATACTTCTTATTCCAAGTTTTATACATTGGACGACACAATAAAACCCATTAATATATGTTGTATATTGGAACCCGTTAATATATATACATTGGAAGATACAATGAAACAATGTTATATATATTGGTTGGAATTTAATGAAATCCCTTTTATATATGAGATACTTTAACAAGGTTAATATATAAAAAAAACTTTATACGTCGAATTACATGGACGCATGTAAGGTATGATGAAATTAAAAGTTATGATAACAATGATATAAAGTTGAGTGGGAATGTATGGCCATAATGGGGATAAAAAAAACAAATAAACCTCGTGACACCTTTATACATGGCATCGATCATGTCCTCAAATTGGAATGACTATATATATAACAAATAGAAAATGAAACTTAGTAAAATCAAACATATATAGGTTATCAAGTACCTAGTCTTAGTGGAGTAAGACTTATGATAACTATTAGAAATATATTACTAAGTGTTGAGTTGTTCAACTCATTATAGTATAGGATACTATAATAGGTGACAAGAAGTTATGAAGGACCCTCTGGAAATTAATTAGTCTCTATGGTTTCCTTGTTATAACAAAACAACGAAAGAATAGTGAGACTATTGTATGATAAAGAAAGCATAATGTACTTATATGAGATGATTATAATGATGAGAAGTAAATAGATTATTATGGTTGAATATATATATATATATATATATATATATATATATATATATATATATATATAATAATTTTGGAATGGAAATTAAGGTGTGTGACATAATGGAATCAGAGTTGTAGGTTACATCACTTGGCTTTTTTATGGTCTTTATCACAGAAAAATATAACATGTAAATTGTCTTGATTTTCTTCTTACCTCTAGGAAGAAAAATAATTTGATTTTGCAGGAAAATGGCATAAGCATCTGAGACTCAGGGAGAATAATCTCATCAAGAAAATACTGAAAAAGAGAATTTAAATGATGGACATCTCTAGGTGGATCTAAATAATAATAGGCATTCATAAATTATAAAGACAGTAACATGTCTGAGAGAAGAACTAAAAACTGTGAGAGAAGATAGCGAAAGATGTCTAAAGACTCAAGTGGAACTAAATGTTATTCTAAGAGAAAAATTGTGCAATAAAAATATTGATAAAAATAAGGGGTATAGTTCTATCAACTCTAAGATATCCCAACCAAAGAATAAAGAAAGAAAGTTGGATTATATGGAATCTGAGACAGATTGAATATACGAGGATACGAGAGATACTAAAATGTCTACTGAAAGTAGTTCTAGTCGTAAATGAAGAACCAAAAAGAAACCTAAACAACATGATGAAATCATGGGAGAATTTAAGAAGATTAAACAACCAACCTTCAATGGAGAAGTGGAGACATGTGAGGAAGAAGAGACATGACTCTCTGGTATGCATAAATAATTTCAAATTTATAATTACTCAAGTGAGATTAAAGCACGAATGGTTATCTATAATCTAACAGAAAAAGAAAATATATGGTGGAAAGATATAAAAAGAGTAAAAAGTATTAAGGAAAGGAAAATCACCTAGAAAACCTTTAAGAGATATTTTAAGAAACAATACCTATTGGAACAATATTATGAAGGTAAATCCAAACAATTCTATGAAATAAAATTGGGAATATTACAAGGAAAGATGTATGTAGTAAGTTTATAAGTTTGTTGCGTTATATGCCTTACATTGTGGATGAAAAACCAAATATTCAATGATTTTTGAGTTTCCTACCTAGTTCTTATAAAGATCAATTTGAGTTTGGTAACCCAAAAACATTGGAAGAGACCATGAGGAAAGATAAACTCTATTTTGAGCAGTACAAGAATAGAAATGAGAATTATAAGAATTGGAATGGGAAAAAGGTTGACAGGTTTGACCCTAGGAAGAAAGGGGGATCTTACTGTAATAGAAATGTTGACAAGAGATTTCAAGGAGGTAATAATTTTAGAACTAGTAAGACTTTCAATCATCCTGAAAGTAAGAATACCAAACCATTGACCTTCTTCAATAAAGAAAATGCCCAAAAAGAAACAGTAAAATGTTGGTAATGCAGTGGTCCACATTACTATAAAGATTGTCCTCTCATGAAGAAGAGAAATAACAATGTGAAAACAATACAGGAAGCAACTACAGTTGGTGAGATGGAAATATCTACACTAGAAATCAATGCAGCTTTGGAAAATCGGTAGGCAGATCATCAAACTTCAATGGTAGAAATTGAAGGTATGATACATAACCAACTAGTTATTGTTTTAATTGATACAATTGCTAGTTTAAGTTATATTTTACTAGGAGTTGTAGAAATTTGTAAGTTATATAAGGGAAAGTTTGAAAAGTCTTGGTTAGTACAGTTAGTTACAAGAACTAAAAGGAGAATTACAGATGTTGTTAAAAACTACGAATTTGGTATGAATGAATTAAGAACACAGATAGACTTAAACATATTACATTTAGGATCTTATGTTGTATTAATCAGTATGGATTGGATGGAAAAGTTTAAAGTGGTATTAGATTGTTACAATAAAACATTTACCTATGTATATGAGAGAGGTAACATTATAAACATTAAAGGAGTATCAAGACCTATTAGTGTTAGATAAATAACATCCTTATAAGTTAAAAGATGCATTTGAAAAGGGTGTAAACTACTTGTTGTACACATAAATTATAATGAAAAAGAGGAAAGTAATAATGAGTTAGATAGCATTCCAATATTGTTTCAGGATGTATTCTAGGATATTCCCAGACTATATTCTAGGAGAGAAATAGATTTCTCCATAGACATGATACTTGGAGTAGTACCTGCTTCAAAGGATCCTTATAGGATGAATATCCTAGAGTTAAATGAACCAAAAAGTCAATTGCAAGAATTGATAGATAAAGAATATATCCGACCAAGTGTGTCTCCATGGGGGGCATCGGTACCTTTTGTTAGAAACAAATATGGGACATTATGTCTTTGTATTGATTATAGACAACATAATAAAATGACTATTAAAAATAGATATTCATTACCTTGTATCGATGATTTATTTGATCAAGTATGGGGAGCTACAATGTTTTCTAAGATTGATTCACATTCTAGTTATCATCAAGTTAGGATAAAGGATGAGGATATTTATAAAGCATCATTTAGAATAAGGTACGAACATTAAGAATTTGCCATAATACCTTTTGGTTTGACTAATGCCCTAGCCTCATTCATGTGCTTGATGAACAATATTTTGAGTAAATGTATAGCTAAATTAGTGATCGTATTTATAGGCGATATACTCATATATTCAAAGGATGAAAAGGAGCATGAAGAACATTTAATAATAGTATTACAGATATTAAGAGAAAAACATTATATGCAAAACTAAGTAAGTGTGAGTTTTATAAAGACCGAATTGAGTATCTTGGACATGTAGTTTCTAAAGAAGTTATAGAAGTTGACTCAGACAAAATAAAGGCTAGAATCAGTTGGCCCAAACCTAAGGATGTTTCAGACATAATATCATTTATGGGTATAACTTTATATTACCAGCAGATTATAGAAGGGGATAAGATAAGGGGGCTTAAGCCCAAAGGATATTTTATTAATATTCCTAAAGACTAAAGTCTAAAGTATGGGATATTCATTTTATCCTAAGTCCCTAAGGGGGAATGTATCACCATGGGGTGGGTCCATGTGGGGGGGCCATGTAGTTCCCAACATGACAAGTGTCATGTTGGGAACATGCATATATATTTGGGCAATTAGTTCATTTTCCCATGATTCCTCCATCATTAATTCATTCAATCACTCCTATCATTTGTACCTTGATGCCATCACTTGTTCCTGTACTTGGAAGCATTTGGAGTTGGATTGAGCCATTAATCTGGGAAAATTGAACTAAAGAGGAGGGTTTTCAAGCTTGTGGAATATTGAATAAGTTAGTTGTTAGGCCATGATCATTCTATCCAGGTGATATAACTATTGGGAATTGATTCCCAAGGTGTCAAGTTGTAGCTACAGGGCTATGAGACTTCCTGTCCAACCTGTTTTTGAAGCCCCAGAAGGGAACTGAGGCAGTCGAATGACTCTTGAGTAAATAAAGGGAACATTTTCTCGGGTGGGATAGGCATGTGGGGAATGAGGGACTATAGGTTGTCTTCTAGATTTGGCACGTGGTTATGAACATTTTTGTCGTTTGAGAGTCCTTAGCCTAGTTTAGGATTTCTTTTCATAGGTGACTTTGTATTCCTAGCTTGGGGGTGACACGTTGTTGAGCTTATGAGCAACAGAGCCTATGGCTGGGAGAAAATTCTGAGGTCTGCACAAAGTTCGTGTTCTATTTACAAAAGATAAGTGTATTTATTGTACTTGTTTTAATTATTGTGTAATTATTTATGGGTTTTCCCTATACAATGTTGTATATGTATATTTGTTATTATTGTGGATAATTTGGTGCATATGCATAGCATATCAATTAGTTAAAATGGTATCAGAGTTTGGAGTTTTTATCTTGCATAGTCCATCTCGAGACTAGGGATGCTACACTCAATAGGGAAAAGGCTCAATTCAATGAGGAGGACAGTATAGTGTATATTACCTTTAATTTTAAGGTTATACGTTATAAAATTCTTTTGGATTTTGTCTATCTTTATTTGATATTCTCTAGAGATATTACATCCCCAACTTCACATTTGTATTAGATAACCGAAGTGACAAAAGTATCAAAGAGGCAAGGTGTGGATTTATGTGGTCATGCCAAGAAGGGGCATGATGGGGACACTTGTATTATCTTGGTGAGGCAGAGAATAGGACAGGATTGTGGAGGAAGACCTACGGAATTTATTGGCTTTGTTTGTACAAGGTCGTGTGGTCGTTATAGGCACGAAGATGATTTTCTTTGGTTACTTTGTACTATTGTAATTGGGATGCTTGTAGCATAGTCAGGGATGATTTTAGGGGATAAATTTCTCTCATGGGCTAATTTTCCATGGTTTTTCCAAAAACGAGATTCGTTATTTTAAAAATGATTCGCCCAAATTTTATAAGATAAAATTATTTGACCTTAAAAATCGCCAAAATTTTATAAAAAATATATAAAATCCTTAGAAATTTGAATATTTTTACAAATATATCGTCAATCATTTATAGTTGGCATATGAAGGATTAGTAAGATTCACCAAGGTTTATACATTTTAAAATAAATTTCCATCCTTAAAATCATCCTTGAGCACAGTCACTCCCTCCCCATTGCATTGCATTGTATCATATGTAACAATATTCTATATTGAATAAAATGGTGTTAGGCACTATCTTGGTGTCTTCCAACCTCGTATGTTGTGTGTAACTTGTGTAGATGTTCTATGTGTTGAATTCCCATGGTCTTTGTATGTTTATTATTGGAGAAGTGTAGTATTGTTGTGAAATGTATGATACTTGTTGGATAACTTAGTTGAACAAGACTTGGTCTATCTAACTTGTTGTAGCTCAAGGTCAAGTTATGGGTAGACCTTGAGTAAAGAGGAATATTCTAATTGTAATAGATGTGGTGTGGTCAAAGCACCATGGCTAAGGCAAGGCAATGTCACACAATCTTGGGAAAATTTTAGGTCCATGACAAGTTTCTAGCTCTAGTATGTCAATAAATAATAATAAGACAAATGTTATGATCATCAAATTCAAGAACACTACTAATCCTAATTTTGGGTATGACAATAACAATGTAGAAGAATTGAATTTGTACAAGTATCTTGGAGTTGACCTTCCTAACAAACTCTACTATAACTATAGTATTGATAAAAGGATTTTTAATGATGGATGGATAACTAATTATCTTATATGAATGAAAAGTTGTGGTGCAATAAAGAAATAGAGAATAAAAGAATTTTAAATTACTACAAACATATCATTAACCCCAACATAATATCAAAAGTATATTTCTACTATAGCCAAATTTCAAAAAAAAATTTACCATCATTAAAATAAAAAGGAACTCTTACAACCTTCAGAGTAAACACTAATAACCTTCATAATAAACACTAATGAAGGCTCAACAAAACAATAAGAAAAAATAATATCAAATTTTTGAGATACTAAAAAAGTGGAAGATTAAAAATACTCTCTTAAAATGACATGTTTATATACATATTACTAATTAATGAAAATTAAATAATATTAAATCAAACTATTTAATATTAAAAAATGAATAAAGGTAATACAAATAATTGTTGAAGGGTGAACTTTTATTTTGCATCGTTCAGCATTTCCAACCTTAAAAATAAGAAATATTCTCATAACTAAGAATGTGAATGTAAAAATATTGACATAACTAAGGATGTCAATGTTAAAAGAAAATCATACTAGCACAACAGCAAAGTCGTGGGTCAATAAGGGGTATCCAGTTAAAACTAGTTTAAATTCAACTAGGTATAGGAAAAAAATAAAAAAATAAAAGAATTTTCCGTAGGTAGTTAAAACCCCATGCTACAATAAATAATGGATCATTATTATCAAGTTTATGTAAACTTGACAAATTTTCAGATATGTTAATTTTTGTTAATCATTTAAAAGCGGCAATCATATATTTTTAATATGATTAGGTAAATGTGAAAAAAGTAAACAAGTTAACTGATATATTCATAAATGCAAGAAAGTTATGAACAATGAATCATATCCATTGATTTGAGAGGAACACTAAAAATATCCTAACATCTTTTATTGCTAGCCATCCAATTAGATTTTTAAAATATGCTAACATCTTTTATTGCTAGTCATCAAATTAAGTTTTTAGATTAAAAGATAATTAATTGTACACATTATCAATAAGTGTACACCTTATCAAGAGACCTTTCTATATTTACATTACATAAGAGTTGCATTGAATTTTACAACCAGTGATTCTACAACCTTCATTTCTTCCAACAATACCCCCTGACAACATTCAATTTCCGACGGATGGATCCTGATTAATTTCCGATGGATGGATCCTGATTAATTTGATCATGTGAATTAATCAGGATCCATTCGTCGGAGCAACTTTCTGTTAAAATGGATGGTTGATCACTCCGAAACCCTTTATCTTTTGGCTTGATAACGATACTCCATTCACCAGAATTATTTTCTCTTGCAGCTGATGGTTTGTCTAACTCCAGCTCTTCTAACCTTTCCTGAAGCATCAACGAACAGGCCATTGGCATCAATGTGTTCGCATCCAAAGCCTCCTTTGGTAACCCTCGCAGAAATAGTAAGAGATTCTCAAAGGGAAATTTTAATAGATCATCCTGAAAGAATTTTAGCAGTGACAGGCCAACTCCAAAAACTACCTTCATACCCTCGTAGAGAAAAACATCCCAGATCTGAACAGCTAATGGAAATGGCAAGTCTGCGGAGAAAACTATCATGAACCAACTGCTTGCATACATCGCTGGCATGATCATCTGTTCCTCAAAATGCTTAGCCATTTCGGGCAGCTGCTCCCTCACAAGCATTTCGAACTGAAAGAAATATCGGTGGAGTAGAGGCAGGCCTTCCAAATACACACCTCGAATTTGCATGCCTTTCAGCAATGCCACCATAACCCAAAATGCTTCCTCTTCATTCATGTAAAGCAGAGGCATGGCCGAATACGCCTTCAGCACATTGCGGAGAGACCGATGGTCGGGCCCGTCTACCGTTTGAAATAATTCGTGTGATGGCAAAGTGCGATTGATGTCTTTAACGATAAGCTTCTCTAATTCTGATTTCAGGGAAAATTCATTGGAGAGTAGCAGTGAGTAAATTCCTAGGTTTGCCAGTAGAAGGTCCCGTCCGCCTGAAATGAACTGCCAAACGACAGCCCTCATCGAATTCGCAATGCCATGTCTGATACGCCTTATAACTTCTCGTGGGTTCCTTTTCAAGCAGAGCTTCTAATCCATAGTTTTCATTGTTAACGGTTGTTTGGTACGTCCATTTTCCTAAGAGGTAATTTTTATCTTCTAAATTAGGGTTGATCACCTCCTTGTAGTATCATAATTTCCTTTTATCCATTTTCCTTGTTGTTTGGCATCTTTATGCTATCCCCTTAAGCCGTTGGTGGTTTTGGCTAGAGTTTGAAACAATTTTCAGGAGCCTCTTGTCATCCATGTTGTTTATCTTATTCTTGTAAGTTAGGCATCTAATCATATAAATTCTCTCAATGGGTGAAAGGTTTACTTCTATGAGGAGGATAGGATACGTTGTATTGCCCTTAATTTTTAGATTATAAGTTATAAAATTCTTTTGGATCTGTTTGATCTTTCTCCGAGATTATCTAGTTATAATGCAACCCCAAGCTTTGTATCCATATAAGATACCTGGAGTGACGAGAGTGTGAAAGAGGGTTTTGTTTTATCCCAAATCCAAAGGTCTGTTGATTTACCATTGTTTTTTAGCAGATAATAAGATTTCCACCCTCTATTTATCATTTTTTCATTCCTATAGTTCTAATTGAGCTTGTGGTGGATATTGATTCCAAGATACTTGTATGAAGGCAATTCCTCCAAGCTATTGTTTTCATAAACAAAAGTATCATAGGTGATCATTTTAGATCTAATTATCATAACCTTTTTTTTGTCATTGTTCACAGTCATTCTCATGCTATAGTATAATTCCTTGAGGGTTATTAGTTGTTTACCTAGGTCATAGGGATTCTTCACCATAAGAACAATATCATTAGCATAAAGAATGAGGATGATGACTATACTAGCAACACATCCTGCATCCTCCAAACAATCTTCTAACTTATCAATATAGATGTCAAAAATGGTAGGGGATAGAAGACATCCTTGCTTGAATCCTATATTACAGTTAATTTTTTCTGGCTAGCCCTCAGTGTTCCTAAACTTGGAAATAACTTTCTCATATAGCCTTATTGCAATACCTCTTAACTCAAAAGAGACTTTAATCTCTTCTTACCTATTCGAGGGGATATTCATGGGAATAGTGTCAAAATATTTTCTAAAATCAACGAAACAACAAAGGAGATCGATTAAATCATTACAGTACTCCTCTACAATGATCTTAAATGTAACAAGGTGGTCCATAGTGAATTGGTATCCTCTAAACCTAGACCGACCTCTATCTCTTTTTCCGTGGCTTTCTATCCATGTGTCGATCTCCTTTTCCAAAATACTTCCATATAGCTTAGCTAAAATGAAGCTAATCATAATGATCCTATAATAAGAAGGATTTATTTTATCCTTGCTTTTAAAAATAAATACAATAAAACTTTTAGTCTAAGATTTTGGAAAGTAGATATCTACATTGAAGAAATTATGTATATTATAAATGAGAATAAAATGAAACTAAATAATATATAAAATATAAAAAGTGAAAAATCAATAAAAATATATTTTTATAATGAAATGAGATATCATAAAATGTTTAACATACTTAATATATAACATAATAATAATATATAACATAATAATAATATATAACATAATGATTCTTAGTTATGTGATTACCTTTAAGGAAACATATGTGTAATAATATAACTCAAAAGATCAAATGCACTTGATTATTTTCTATTAATTCCTTTCAACAAATACAAAGAAGGAGTTATGATAACAAAATCCAACAACTTGGTAATAAAGATAATATTTGGTAATAAAGATAATATAGTCTCACTGCATAACAGTTAAAATAATTAAGAAGACTATTAAAAAAATCAACTATTAAAAAATCAATTAAACTTTATATACATAAACTTTTTTTTATAATGATTTCGACAATAATGATTCTTAGTTATGTGATTAAAACATGTGTGTAATAATATAATTTAAAAAAATCAATTAAACTTTATTTACATAAACTTTTTTTTTAAATGATTTCAACAATAATGATTCTTAGTTATGTGATTACTTTTAAGGAAACGTATGTGTAATAATATAATTTAAAAGATCAAATGCACTTGATTATTTTCTATTAATTCCTTTCAACAAATACAAAGGAGTTATGATAACAAAATCCAAAACTTGGTAATAAAGATAATAGTCTCAATGCATAACAGTTAAAATAATTAAGAAGACTATTAAAAAAATCAACTATTAAAGAATCAATTAAACTTTATGTACATAAACTTTTTTTTATAATGATTTCAACAACAATGTAATGTAAAATGTTATAATATATTATTTTTTTACAATGATATAGCACAAAATAATTTGATGCATTGATTTCAACCATATTACAATGAAATAAAATAATTTCATTAATTGATTTTACAATGCAGAATAGTCCAATATTACACATCTTTAGTATTGTTTTTCACATTTCTTTTTTTCATAAACTCAACTTTAGCCTTTGTAAGTGAAAAGAGGAATTGAAACATTTTTTTATTGAAATAAATTATTTTATAATTTAACTTTGGCATTTGTAATGTGGAAATAAGAAACAAAACATATTTTTAATGTAATGAGTATTTTTTGTTTAGCATTGAGTTCAATTTAGAGGCATCCTTGCATGATATTTAGATCACAGATAATACAAAGCATTAAAAAATTTGTTATGAGAGGATTTACTTGCTTACCTCATACTTTTGATGATATCTTTACTACTACAAATCTAGCAAAGAAATAAAAATCTCCCTAACTTTGGTTTATTTTGGAAGAGACTCCATATATTTCCTCTTCATTCCAAACAAAATGGGTTTCTTAGTCATTTGAGGGTTCTATGGGATTAAGTATTCCTTCAAAGTGTCCCTATTATACCTATCGGAATATGTAATCTAGCCAAATTTCATTAGGACTTGTTAGGGGATTGACAAGACATAAAGTCATATTGATTGACCTTTGTAAAAATAGCTATTAATATAGAAAATAAAGAATTGTATGCTTTCACTTTCATTGTAATATATCAAACTAAATTTTGAATGGTATTTTATTTGAAGGTCCATTTTTGTATGATCATGATAAGATGGGAAAGTGTGAGGGTGTGGCTAAGAGAAAAGATAAAAAAAGAGAGATTGAGATCAAATACTACATAATATATGTTTTATTCAATATCTTCATCATGTCACTTTGTTATTCTTCACCTTCTTCATCATTGATCATTATTACTATTATTTTTTTAAATATTCAAGAGATAAAAAAAATTAGTAACACATAAATCATGACACACAATTTATCCTGAAAAACTCAAACTAGGAAAAACCAACTAATAGATCTAGTAGTCCCTTGGCCAAACCCAACTAGGCCATCCAAGATCTTGACCTTAGTTAAGTGAGTCTTCATCGCTCAAATCAACACATTATAATGGAGTATCACCAACATTTTAAATCCTTTCATTACATGTAATCCACAGGCTCAATACCAAAGGTCACTAATATCATGTGACCGAAACCATTATTGTTGACCTAAACAAGTTTGACTCTTTCAACAAGTCAATTTTAACTTAACATCCCCACCTTTAAACTTTACTTGGGGTTTCCCATGACCAAATATGACCAAATTGGCCAAGTGAGTTTGCATTGCTCACCTCTAGGCCCTACCCCTCCTCAAAGTTTCTAACTAGGGTAGTTGGGAATCCAACACGACCCCCCCTATAACCTAGGTCTACATCTATAATTTACCGATAAGTTTCCAAGCATACGCATGCCTAACCAAGTCTTATAGTCACACTAGTACATATTGTAAAAATTCCGACGTTTCATTTGCGGCGTTATGGACAAAATTGTCCATATTGTCGCAAAATAGAGGAAATTTAAAAATAAAATAAAAATCATGTTGCCCGATAACATTGGTATTTCCACGTTGACGTCTCTCTTTCCACGTTAACGTCGGTCTTGCCACATTAACATCTCTCTTGCCACATTTTCCACTAGAACATCTCTCTTGCCATGTTTTCCACTGGAACGTCTCTCTTGCCACATTTGTGAAGATGTATGTCGCAATTGCAACGTTTTGGAAACTAGGTTTTCCCCTCCAACGGTCACCTTAGTATGTTCACCAAGTCAAAATACCAACGGTCACTTAGGACTTTTTTACGTCGGAATTGCGACGTTACAAAATCTATAAATATGTTACATTTGACGGATGTTGTGACAAGTTTGCTATAATAACAACGCTTCAAAAAGGGTTTGTGGGTCTTCTCAGTGAACAAAAAATAGATATTTGTTTCAGTATAAGTCTGTGGGGAAGAATGCCAGAAAACATTAGAGCTGGGAAAAGAATTAAAGAGGGTGAAAAGGGTGACGGTAAATGTTATTGCCCTTGCAAAAATTGTTGTACTAGATGTCTCAAAAGAGTTTTAATAGCAACAGCTACAAAACATTGTAGAAAATATGGGCACATGGACGGGGGATCAAATGAATATCGTCCGATGGTATATGCATTCATTATATGTTTTAATATTTATTATATTCTCAAATTTTATAATGTTTTATACATGCACTAATTTTTCATGATTGTTTGTAATTATAAAGTTATATTTGCCCCCTAACTTTATGCAGAAAGCACCAAGTAGTAGCAGAAATGATGTTGTAGTACAAGATGAAGAACTTGAAGCAGATAATGAAGATCAAGTTAATGATTCCATGGAAGTAGATGACAATAATAACATAGTTCAAGTT
>ML801182.1:190699-203999 GCA_009831015.1 Picea engelmannii
CAGTTAATTCAATACATGAATATGTCCCTTTCCCATAATGATGATGTCATCTTATTACATGATTCCTTGATCACATGTATAGACTAGGTATTGAATACATTAATTTGCTTGTACTTCGATTGGTTTGCACTGTTGTGATTGGACGACACAAGAGCATCGAAGCAGAGCAAGGAACAATAGAGATTTAAGGAGAAGCGTTCATAAGGTATGTCCACTATCCATTTCTCTTAGTTCGTTCAATAATCTAGATCTAGGGAAAGAGTAGTATTCTGTCTTGTTTTGTTCTAGATCCAGGTGGATCTAGGGAGATTGGTCTGTGTCCGCACTCACGAATTTATCCATTAACAACAAAGCATCAATAGATCTATCTAAACATATCAAAGCAGTCAGCAAGAGAGAGAAAAACACATCAGCACAATACACAGAGTTACCGTGGTTCACCCCCACCCTAGGGCTATGTCCACAAAGTCTTCTTATGTTATTATCTTATGTAAACCAAGTTACAACAAAAATCCTTCAAGATCCTACCCCGCGTAGGACAAGAGATCTGCGTAGCTCACTAGATCCTCTTTACCCAGGTAGATCCAATCACTAAGTCCTTCCCTGACCCATGCACTCAGCACTTACAATACTTACAGTAGGCACAGAGCTCTTATAGTCACATAGACGTCTGATCACATAGATCTACTTTATGCACTAAGCCATTCACTTTACATCACATAGTTGACACACACATCTCTTTTATTACATTTCCTACCCTTCTATTTATACATACAAAAGGCCTAAACAAGGGTTGATATCCCTTTCCCATTACAATATTCCCAAAAATCCCCAAAATCCCAAAAATCCCTAAAAAGGGGTGGAGATCCCGTGATCTCCTCTTCGCCATGCGCTCCTTCTCCGACTGGATGTCAGAGTACCAAAAACGATCAAATATGACCAAGTATTCCTCAAAACTTGGTCAAGGGCCAACCGTCCCCCAACATTGATCTGTGACTCATCCCGAGTCACTCAGGTCTAGCCAATTTTGTTTCAAGCACCTTGAGTTTGGCTCGAGCCACTTCGACCTGTTTCTTTGCGATTTCCTCCTGCTCGGAGAACTCCTGGATGAGTGCATTATTGACTGGTCCTTCTAAGAGCTACTCTACTGTAATCACGACCTATTGTAGCTCTGTCCCTTGGTTCTCAATCTCTAAAAATAGTTGACATGCCTTATCCTGCAAAGGTTGAAGTTGTTGCGTCACTTCTATGACCTTGCTCTAGATCATGTGGATCTACTGTTGTGCAACAAATTTCTCGTGGGATCACTTCATTTTATCTATGGTTTATAGGGCCTCCAACTGCATCTAAAGTCTATCTGCATCCTGCTTCGCCTCCTAGAGATGCGACTCTAGTTTATGAAATTACGGGTTCTCAGTCAGGTTCTCATGTATCTGCACACTTCTGGTACTTAGTTGTTTGCATTCTTCAGTGGGTTCTTTAATACTTTCTACTGTACCCCGGGCAGTTATTTCTCCCTGGTCGCGCTCTTCTTGTGGGGTACTTGGGATGATTTGAAGCTCTAATTCCATGAATCTTTGTTGCAGTTGTTGAATAACTTCAGCAAGCTTCATCACTTGATGGTCTAAGGGTTCTTCAGCCTTTTGTTATGAGCTATTCACAAAGAGAAATGCTATGTTGACAGCTTCTTCGATCCTAATTTTCTTCGTGAGAAGCTGCTCCTTCTCCTTTTGTATTTTTTCTCTGTCTTTATCAAATTTCTCTTGGATGGCCTCCTTCTCTTGTTGTGAAGCTCGACACTACTCTATGATTTCCTCCTATGATTTATTTAAGGCCTGGGTGGCCTGTGTTGTTACTTATTCTTCTTTTCGAAGGCGTACTTCGACTATGTTGGAAATCCTGCGGAGTTGAACTGATTCATCTCTTGGTTCGGTTGTTCCTTCTGGCATGGGTGCAGTGGAGATTGTGTAGTTAGACTGAAGTGCTCACTGCACTCCTTGGAGATCGGCTTCAATTATGTCGTACATCGTCTATTTCTTGGCCTCCTTATTTTCTGTAATTTCTTCTATGGCTTCATTCAAAGTTGCGAGGAGAAAGTTGAAGTCATCGGGGGTGAGTGTGGTCTTCATCTTGGTCACGGTCACTTTTGCTTTCTTCTTAGAGGAAGACTTCGAAGGTGACCCTTTTCTATTATTTGGAACTTCAACTTCATCCTTTGGTTGTTGATCGACTTCCTCTAGGTCTTTGTTGTTACCTTCCTGATGAGGTGTGATGGAAGTTGTCTTTACAGAGTAGCTATCTACATCTTGAACCTCTTCAGACTTCTTTGTTTCCTTTTTCTTCTTTGTCTTCTTCATCTTACTGGGCCCAGGTGTGTCCTGCGCAGCTTTTAGGCTTTCAATGTCTAAAATGTCCACTAGATCTGTTGGAACAAGGAGGTCCACCGACCATTCCTTGGTGATTTCTTCTAGCTCTTCTTTGGTCAGCTTATAATAGGAATGAAGTTGTTCCTGGTGTTCATCAGCGCATGGAATTAGTTATATAAAGTGGTGGTCCATGATGAACTTTATCATAGGTTAGAACCTTTGTAAAGTGTCCAGGGTTATGCGAGGTTCACCCCCTATGGATTTTTTCAGTTGGTTATAGTATATGTGAAAAATGGCATTTGATTGCCATTGCTTGCTCATGTCCATCGAGTACCATAAGGTACTGAACTTCATAGCTAATGGTTCGAATGGGTCAAGGTCTAGAAAGGTGTCTCCTTCCGATAGATCCCATGCAACAAAGGTGATCAAAATTAGCATATATCTAAAGTGGAATTCATGCCCTTGGTCCTAGGCTTCTCTACAATCAATTTCTAGCTGATTGGCCAAGTATTTTGCCCAATTCATTTGTAGCCCCTCTGTGCATTTTCCTGCAAGGTCCACTACAAAGCCTGATACTTGTGTAGGTCTATTCTAATGTACCATCTTCCCTGCTATCAACTGACACGCGAGGCACACTACACCACTGATCCATATGGATATCGGTGGCCACCCACCTTTTCCAACTAGCTCAAAACAATTTTCTAACATTTTTGGCAATTTACTATTTTTAGCAGTTTTTACTTCCGGGGCCATTTTGAGGGCCTAAATGAAGGTTTTTTGGTATAGATATCCTCAATTATATCCAAAGTCATGATTGAGCCCCAAAAATGAATCTCCTCGATGATACCTTTCCAACAGGCTATCACACGCCTAAAACGGATATCGTATGCAAAAGTTACGACCCTGGGAAGTTGATGTACTAGCTTACCCAAACGGAGCCCACATGACTTTTGGCGTTTCATCTCCTAGGGTTAGGTTTTTGGATGTCTAGGGTTTTTGGCATTCTTTCTTATTATAAAAAGGGCCTTCATAGCCTCATTGTAATTGGCTTCTGGCGAATGCGCACTGTCGTCACATCTCTTCTCAGAGATAAGCCGCCACCATTCCAGCAAGCTTGTTTCCGCTGCATTTTACAATTTCATCTTATTTCATTATTGAATAGAAAACCAGTTTTATTGTATCTCTGTTATTTTTTTTTAAGAACCTATTAATAACCTGTATTCATTTCATTATGCTCATAAAATATGGATCAATGGTATCAGAGTGGTCTGCTCCTTGTCGTCTTAATGCATGTCCCCAACGAGGTCGGAGTATAAAGAGTTGGGTCTCGAGCTTGTTTCTCTTGAGGACAGAAGCTCTCGCATGCCAAAACGACCTCCCATGGTAGGAGAAAAGAAAGATGATGATATAGGGGATCCTTTCAAATTGTTGATTGAGGAATCCCTCACGCAACAGAGGAACGAGATGATGGATAGTTTCGCGCAAATCCTTCGGCGACTACCAACAGGCGATGCATATTCTTCGAATGGAGGCGCCGCCCCCTTAAAGGTACAAATAAACTTTGATATTCCTATATTTGAAGGTCAGATAGAAACAAATTCTATAGACAAGTGGTTGAATCTACTAGAAGGGTATTTTTCTGTTCATAAATTTTCAAATAGAGAAAAGATTACTTTTGCGCTCCTCAAAGTCGTTCCCCATGTCAAAGATTGGTGGGAAACTTTCTGTGAGCAAAAGGAAATAGAGGAAACCTCATTATTTTCAGTCACATCCACCTGGGAATCCTTCAGGGATGCTATTAAGGAACAATACTACCCTATCGGAAGTTATGATGACCAGTATACTAAATGGACCACACTGCGGCAAGAAAGAGACCAAGCAGTGCCAGATTTCACAAATATCTTCCATACCTTGCGCACCAAGTTGGGTATCAAAGATTCGGAGAGACATCTGGTTCTCAAGTATCGTAGTGCTCTGCATAGATACATCCATACCAAAATGGAATTTCTAGACATCTCATCCTTGGACGCGACCTACCAATATGCCGTCAAAATTGAGTAGAAGCTCAAACAAAAGACGCGGCAATTTGGGCCTAGGAACCCCTCACAACAAAATCCAGGAAAGGGCGGCCCCAAGCCACTGAACAAAGGACAGAGAAAATATGGACAGTATCAAGACAACCAGTACAAGCCACAAGAAAAGAAGGACACCGGAAAGACAAAGAAAGATACCAGGAAGTGGTGTGACTTCCATAAGAGCCCTTGGCATAACACTGCTGACTGTCACTCAAAGCAGTCGCTGGTGGCCGAAGTGAAAGCCTATGAATCAGATGAAAATTCTGACTCTGAGATAGAACCAGAAAGGGGAAGATGGATCATTGATGTGGAACCCAGTTCCACCATTGCTACCACCAAGATCCAACCTGGTGAACCAGACGAGCCAGAAGAAGGAGAGTGCCTCTTCCATTCACAGATGTGGGTAAAAGGCACTCCACTGCACTTCATTGTTGACAGCGGTAGCCAGAAGAACCTCATCTCAGCAGAGGTCATCAAGTGGTTGGCCCTACCAAAAACATCGCGCCCACAACCCTACACCATTGGATGGCTTCGCCAGGGAAGCGATCTCCGCGTCGGCCAACAGTGTCGACTGTCGTATGGCATCAAGCCCTTCAAAGATGAGGTATTGTGTGATTTTTCTCCTCTTGAAGTTTGTGATGTTCTTTTGGGCCAACCTTATTTATGGAAACGTCATACTATATATGAGTCTAGGCCTCGTAGTGTTATTATTACTTTGAACAGGAAATTGTACAGAATACCCGAGGCAATCCCACCTAGTGTTGTTTCCTTGATCTCTTCTAAGCAATGCAGGAAGGTCATCTCTCAGACGGGGAAGTTTGTCTTCTTCATGATTCACTCTCAGAATAAGCAAAAGATCGCAGCCACGTCTAAGGTCTCTGCGGTCGACCTCTCCACACAACAGAAGCAAGTAGATAAGGTCGTGGAAGAATACTCAGATATCTTCTCCTCACCTACAGGGGTACCTGTGCACTGCCAGGTCAAGTACCCCATCGATCTAACCCCCGGTGCACCGCTTCCCAATGGGCTAGTCTATCATCACTCTTTGTTAGAGAATGAGGAGATCAAGAGATAGATCCAAGAACTGCTCCACAAGGGGCACATACGCCCTAGATCATCACCTTGTGGGAGCCCAATTGTGCTGGTATAGAAAAAAGATGGAACCTGGCAACTCTGTATTGATTACCGAGCTCTGAATAAAATCACTGTCAAAAACCGGTACCCGATTCCCCGAATCGATGACCTCCTTGATCAACTCACGGGGGCCAAATACTTCAGTAAGATTGATCTGAAGTCTGGCTACCACCAAGTCCCGATAGAATAGACAGATGTATGGAAGACCACCTTCAAGTCAAAGGAAGGACTTTTTGAATGGTTGGTCATGCCCTTTGGTTTGGCAAATGCTCCAGCCACTTTCATGAGGATGATGGACGATATCCTGTGACCATTCACCAATACTTTTGTAGTGGTGTATTTGGATGACATTCTAATTTACAGCAAGACTTGGGACGAACACTTGCAGCATATTCAGCAGGTTCTGCACACCCTGCGACAGCACAAGCTATACGCCAACCTGGAAAAATGCTCCTTCGACATGGACAGGGTCCATTACCTGGGCTACATCATTGATCAACATGGCATACATGTGGATCCAGCCAAGATCCAAGTCATCCATGATTGGCCATCCCCAACAACACTCACTAAGCTTCAGAGCTTCTTGGGACTTGCTAATTTCTACTACAGGTTCATGTTGGGTTTCTCCCATATTGCATGGGCCCTCAGACAAATAAACAGGGATGGTGGTAAGGTGAAATTTGAGTGGGTCGATCCCAACAACAAGCGTTCGATGATTTGAAGCAGCGCTTGTGCTCATCCCCAATACTTTCACTACAGGACCTGCAACATCCCTTTGAGATCGAGATAGATTCTTCAGACTATGCCGTGGGTGTCGTTCTCACTCAGCACGGCCACCCCGTGGCCTATCATAGTGAGACACTGTCAGATATTGTCCGTAAGTACCCTAATTACGATAAAGAAATGTACTCCATTGTGCAAGCATGTCGCCAGTGGAGACATTACATTCTTGGGAAAGAGACATTCATCCACACTTATCATAAGCCACTGCAGTTCATGCAGACACGGGGAAAACTGAAAAATGACCACCATCAAAAGTGGTCCACATACTTGCAACAATTCCACCTCAACATCAAGTATAAAACAGGAAGCACCAATCACGTCGTTGATTGCCTCAGCAGACTGCCAGTCGCGACACTCAGCATGGTGCTAGACTCTTGTGGCCATGAGACATCTGGATGGCCCTAACTCTATGAGACAGACCCTGACTTTGCCACCACCTACCAAATGTTGGGTGCAAATGCAGTTGTCGATAATTTCCATCTTCAATATGGGTTGTTGTTTCGTCTGGGCCATATCTGTGTTCCATCAAGCGAGCGAGCGAAGTTGATCTGGGAAGCCCACTACAGTCGGTTGGCAGGACACTTCGGCGTCGAAAAGACAGTGGCGATGCTATAGAAACATTTCTATTGGCCGAAACTTTGACAGGAGGTTGGAAAGTATATCAGGTCCTGCACTGCCTGCGCTATTGCCAAACCGACCACTAAGAAACAGGGCTTGTACACCCCTCTTACAACTCCTGACAGGACATGGGAATCCATCTCAATGGACTACATGTCATGCCTCCCATCCACCAAGCGGGAAAATGACTGTGTTTTTTTGGTTGTTGATTGCTTTTCTAAGATGGCAATTCTGGTTGCCTGCAAGAAGAGAATCACAACAGAGGCCACTGCCAAGCTCTTCGTTGAACGAGTCTGGGTACATTTTGGAATCCCACAAACAATTGTCTCAGATCGGGATAGTCGATTTCTTAGCACATTCTGGTCAAGCCTCTGGTCACTACTGGACACCAAGCTCACCAAATCCATGGCCTTCCACCCCCAGACAGATGGCCAAACCAAGGTTGTAAATCGAATGATTGTGCATATCCTTCGCATGTATAATTCAAAGAACCCCCACACATGGGATGAGATCCTTCCTTATGTCTAGCATAGCTACAACCGAGCCTTGCATAGATCAACTGGCCATATCCCCTTTCAAGTGGGTTTGGGATTCCAACCATTGGGTCCCATAGATGTTTCACTTCCCCTTGCAGTCACCTCGACTGACTCATCTCCTGCTCCAACTGAAGCTGAAAAAGCCACCCGATTCATTGAGCGGATCTAGCACATCCGCCAATAGGTTTAGGATATCCTACAGAAGTCCAATGACAAGTACAAACAACACCATGATCAACATCGGGTGCTACATAAGTTTCAGGTGGGCGACAAAGTTTGGTTGCACTTGCAGAAAGAATGCCTTATAGGACCCCATCAAAAAATTCACCCACTCCTTTATGGACCGTACACTATCACCAAGTCCATGGGGAATAATGCTTTTGAGCTCAACATTCCTCCTTTCCTTGGCCTGCACCCAGTGTTCAACGTGGATCTCCTTTGCCCTTATTTCCCACCATTATTGGACACCTCAGAAGTAGCAGAACATATTACACCAACAAAGCTCAACCCCGATTGCATACAACATGAATCCAATGATCATATTGTGGACAGATAGATCAAGGGAACTCGACAACAAAGGAGCCATCTTTCTCGAGTCGTCAAAGCAGGGCAGCTCCTGCTCCAAGGCAAGTGGCTCACCCGTGGCCAAATTCAGTAGAAATTTCCTCATCTCATGGGGGAACTCAATGAAATGGATAACATTGCTTCCTAAGAAGGGAGGATTGATCCAAATGGATATCGGTGGCCACCCACCTTTTCCAACTAGCTCAAAACAGTTTTCTGACATTTTTGGCAATTTACTATTTTTAGCAGTTTTTACTTCTGGGGCCATTTTGAGGGCCTAAATGAAGGTTTTTCGGTATCGATCTCCTCAATGATAGTCAAAGGCATGATTGAGCCCCTAAAATGAATCTCCTTGACGATACCTTTCCAACGGGCTATCACACGCCTAAAACGGAGATCGTATGCAAAAGTTACGACCCCGGGAAGTTGATGTACTAGCTTACCCAAACGGGGCCCACATGACTTTTGGCGTTTTATCTCCTAGGGTTAGGTTTTTGGATGTCTAGGGTTTTTGGCATTCTTGATTATTGTAAAAAGTGCCTTCAGAGCCTCATTTTAATCAGATTTTGGCGAATGCGCTCTGCCATCACATCTCTTCTCAGAGATAAGCCGCCACCATTCCAGCAAGCTTGTTTTCGCTGCATTTTACAGTTTCAGCTTATTTCGTTATTGAATAGAAAACCAGTTTTACTGTATCTCTGTTATTTTTTGTTAAGAACCTATTAATAATTTGTATTCATTTCGTTCTGCTCATAAACTCTGGATCAACCACTCTCAATAGAGGCTACCTTGTAACCTCGTGTGCCTTTTTAATCATTTCCATAAGCCTCTTTAATATTTTGTGAAAGAGCGTGGTCGACGGTCTTTCTAGGGTAGTACTCATGGGGATCAAGGCCCTGCATTCTAATCCCATTAATCATGTTGATCAGCACCGAATCAATAGTTATGTGATGGTTTAAGAACAAGTATCCTCCATGGTAACTTGCTAGTAGCAATTTCACACAAGAAGTCACCTCCTGATGTCTGTCGAAGTGCGGTATTTTCATAACGTTGAGTAGAGTAGACTGCTCAAGGTTCATCATCCATTACTGGGGGACAATCTTTGAATTCTTACCCTTAGTCCTCATTATGTACGTAGATGGTGCGAGCATGTTTTAGGCTTTATGGTCTCCCAAGTTGAAGTCGCAAAACTTCAACACTGTAACCTTATCTTGATCTGCACGATAGATCTGAACTCCTTCCGATATATATGCAGTGACTAGGGTGTATTCAAAGTCTCTAGGGACATTGTCCCTGTTAATATCACCACTTAGAGGGGGAATGTAAGATAGTAGGATGGTTGGCACTAACTTCGTGTTGGTTGGGTTGTCTCTATGCTTAGTTCTCGACTCTGCGTCGATTCGAGATGTTCTAGCTCGAGAAATCGATGGGGAGGCTACACACCTATTGACGACGAGGCTTGCACTCCAGTGGACATTCCTCTTTCCGACATGACTCTTTTTGTCCTTAAGCAAGCAAGTACTTCTCTCACCGATTCTTCTGTTGCACTAAGCTCGTCAGACATGTAATCTCGGGATCACTGTCTCAGGTTGTCAATGGACTGTCAGTACTGTAATAAGATAGAGAATAAAGCTAGAGTAATCATTGTTTCATAACGTGGGTATTCTGTAAGGTCAAGTTCTCAATTGGAAAAAGTGTCTTCCGTGCATGGCGCGACAACATAAGTAAGTAGCTCCGCAACAGACTGCTTGCAATGGATATGAATCTTCCATGATCGTTGATCTTTCCATTAAGGTGAGTTCCAATGGTCTGGTGGTTGTCTTTTAATGCTTTTATACCCATTCAGGGTGGAAGTCGAATGGGTATATCAGTCAATGGCTATATTGCTTCGCCACGGTGAAGTACCGAGTGTTGTTGTTATGATATCCTGGTGAAGTTCAAATTCTGCATGTTTTCCTTCTGGCACATTCTGTAATTTTTCCAACTTCTCTTTATTCTTCATGAGTTTCCTCGACTTCTTGCCAGTGAGCTTCATCTCAGTCAGCCTTTTTCCATTCTAATTCTTTTATTCTTTAGGCATGGTAACTTTGCGTTGTGGGGTAGGGTTCAAGATCAGTGCTTATTCCTTCATTGTCTCTGGGGTAGGTGCCCTACTTTCTTGTTCTTGTACTCATTCAGCTCCAACATTCAAGTCTTGATACCTAAATAGATTTGTGTTATCCTCCCGTTCTTCGATTAAGTGTGCTATTCTTCTGGCCATGAAATCCTTTAGCTCTTGCTTCTTTTGTTCTAAGTCTGCTTCTTCTTACTTTCAACTCTGATCTTTCGCAAACCAATTTTTTCCTAACAAAACTGGAAACAAAGAACTACTTTCCACAAACTTAACAATCTCAAAATATTCTTTTGTTGAGGTGCCATGGGTAGTCATGGCTATCTGGGTAATCCGTCCACATAAGGTTACCAATTTTCCTTTAAACAAGCTTACTCTTCCTAGTGAAGGAACCAGAGTAGGTCTTCCTAGGTTTTCCCAAGTTCTTTCAGTCATGATGTTTATCAATGTTTCCTCATCTAGAGTACATTCAATGTCGAAGTCCCCTATTCTCACTTCGACTTGTTCTTTCTTCTTGAGGATATCTAATAAGTTGATGTCTTTGTGATCATTCAGGGTGTCTTTCATTTTCAGTAACATAATCTCTTATTCTTTCTAGGGTTCCTCTATAATCTGAGTCTCTTGATCTCCTTTAGGTTTTTCTTGCTCTATATTCATATTTTCAAATCGATCAATCATTCTAGGGAAATCCAGTACTTCATGGTCCATAGCCTTACAACAGATACAATTTGTTCTTCCACCAAGGCACTCCTTAGCTAGATGTCCTAGTTTTCTGCAACTGTAACATAGGGTCAATCCTCTTTTTATTTTAAATGATCCCCAACTTTTTCTATACTGCACACCAAGATCATGGTAGCTAGCCTGCAACAAATTTTTTCGAGGATCCTACATCCATCTGTGAGTCCAAACATTTTTTCTATGCATAGGTATAACATATCTATCATTATTCATATCAAAATTTCTTTCATCTAACAATGCCCTAGTTTCCAAGCTAGGAAAAAATCTATCAAGCATACCTAAATCCATGCTTTAGAAACAAAAATTTCCACTTATCTTACTTCTATAGAGCACAAAGCTTCCAGATCTAAGACTTTTAACTATTCTTACCTTTATCAAAACACAGATCTTATAGATCTTACCTTTGTCTTGTAGATCTGACCTCTTTTCTTAGCATATTTGACTTATTTTCTTTAGATCTGACCTCTTTTCAGATCTAACCTCTTTAATTCAGATCTAACCTCTCTTTCTTGGCACAAAGCTTCACAGGTCAAACAGAACACTGCGCACTAGGGAAACAAATCTACGCACAAAGATTATTTTTCACAAAGCTTCTTCTTATTCAGTTCCCAATAATCACAGTTTCAGGTCCCAACAATGGAACCATTTGTTGGCACAAGGGAAAACCCAAGGTTCAACACTCAAGAGCGCACCAAAAAAACCCTATGTATCGGTCCTTTCGGAAACACCTGCGAAGCAAATGCAATCTCACCCGAGGTAGAGGCAGGGGTGGTTGCAAGACTCAAGTGTCTGCAACCTTAGTTGGGACAAAGATCTGTGATCATCTTTCTTACAGTGCACTTAGCATCAGTTATTCCTTAACATACATTCATTAATACACTTCACAGAAAACATAGAGCACCACAGTAATTACTCAGATTTGGTACTTAGCAACGATAAAAAGGTTATACCTAATAGATTAAGCACTTAACATCTTATATGTCATATCTAGCATGCATTCATATCTCATAAGCACAAAGAATCAATAGATCTATCTAAACATATCAAATCACTTAGCAAGAGAGAGACAAACACATCAACACAATACACAGAGTTACCATGGTTCACCCCTACCCTCGGGCTACGTCCACAAAGTCTTCTTCTATTATTATCTTTTGTAAACCAAGTTACAGCAAAAATCCTTCAAGATCCTACCCCGCCTATGATAAGAGATCTGCACAGCTCTCTAGATCCTCTTTCCCCAGGTAGATCCAAGCACTAAGTCCTTCCCTGGCCCATGCACTTAGCACTTACAATACTTACAGTAGGCATAGAGCTCTTACAGTCACATAGACGTTTGATCACATAGATCTACTTTATGCACTAAACCATTCACTTTACATCACATAGCAGACACACGCATCTCTTTTCTTACATTTCCTACCCTTCTATTTATACATACAAAAGGCCTAAATAACGGTCGATATCCCTTTCCCATTACAATATTCCCAAAAATCCCTAAAAAGGGGCAAAGATCCCGTGATCTCCTCTTCTCCATGCACTCCTTCTCTGACTAGATGTCGGAGTACCAAAAACGGTCAAATATGACCAAGTATTCCTCAAAACTTGGTCAAGGGCCAACACACATTCTCTCTCTACCCCTCCTCCCTCTATCTCTCCCCCTCCCTCCCATTATCTCTCCTATCTTTCTCTCCTACCTCTACCACCTCTTTCTCTCTCTTTCTCTTTTTAGTATCACTCTCACTATATCCCCATCCCCCTCTCTCTTATTATCTTCCCCCATTTCTCTCTTTATATATATTTGTCCCCCCTTCCCTCTATCTCCCTCCTTCCTCTCTCTCTCTCTCTCTCCTTGTTGTTAGTATCACTCTCTCTTTTCTGCTCTCTCTCTCTCTCCTTCCCTTCCTTCTTATATTTTCCCCTAGTTCTATCTCCCTCTTTGTCTCTCTATCTAAAGGTGAGGCATGTATCACAATGAATAAAGGATATGTGCAACAAAGAAATGTAGCCTCGCCTGTAAGGTGATCACTAATTTTTTATTCTTCTTCCAATGGATTACTTATACGAGTACTTATATGAACTTGACTATGACCTAGACCATAAACTATACCTAGACCTTCACCTAGACCCCCCTAGCTCCATTTAAGCCTACACATAACCTATACTCTACCCTTAACCCCATGCACACCCAAACCCTAAGTGCAGTATTCCTATACCTCTTGTTTTATAATGATATTTTATGGATATGACCATTAACCTACTGTTTAGTAATGATCTCACATGATTTAATGGTGATTGTGGTACGTTGATTCTACTTTTTTATTTTAATATAAGCACGATATTATATTTGATTCGATATTCTTTATTCAGAATCAA
>ML801182.1:204783-258685 GCA_009831015.1 Picea engelmannii
TTTTTCTTTCCCTCTCCCCCTCTCACACTCTTTTTCTTCCTCTCTCTACATCCATCCTTCGTACATATCAAGGAAAGAAATGGCCTTGAACTAAACATGTCAAGAACTAGACCTAAACCTAGACATAGAAATACCTACACATGGAAAGACTTGGAGCATGACCTAGACCTACACAATGACCATGATGTAAATAATGGCATAGACCTAGACCATGACCTATACCATGACATAGAGCTAGAGATATATTTATATGATGACCCAGAGCTTAACATAGACCATGGACTAGACGACAACATAGAGATATATCTAGATCTATACTTTGACCTAGATATTGACGTAGACCATGACATAGACCTCCCTATCTCCATCTAAGCCTAGCCATAACTTATACTCAATCCTTAATCATATCTACACTTTATCCCTAAGTGCATTATGCATATATCATGTGTACAACCCTTGCACACACATCACCCACATCTTGGTGCTCTAACCATTGATATATCGTTGAAAACATTTTCAATCCTAATCCCTTAGGCCTTAGTTGTCCACATACCCCTATACATATTTATTCATAAATATGTTTGGTGTATATTAAATGTTATATTTTTTGCATTAAGAGTACACACACACTCATATGACTTGAATGAGTTGTAGATGTTTGTCGTTTATGCTCAAGCACGCTCCTAGAATATGCATGTGCTTTAGTGCGCACACATTCTAGGAACACGCAGGCATTCCTGCTGAGAATGTTTTGGTGCCAAGCACACCCCATCTCATATATCTCATGGAAAAAAATACCTAAGAAATATTTGAAAAAACAACAACCTGCAAAGACAGGTTTTACTTATTTCAGTGTTCTTGTTAGATTCATAGAGACTTTTGTGCTATTGCCAAACCATTGTAGGAAAATTTGGAAGATAACTTTGTCAAGTGAAATTGGAATTTTCGTTTGTATATACTTATGTCTTCTTGGAATTGGAAGACAAATTTGTCCAAGTGCAATTGGAATTGTTGTTTGTATATGAGTGTGTCTTCTTGGAATTGGAAGACAAATTTATCCAAGTGCAATTGGAATTGTTGTTTGTATCTTCTTGTGTCTACTTGGAATTGGAAGACAAATTTGTCCAAGTGAAATTGGAATTCATGTCTGTATCTTATTGTGTCTTCTTGGAATTGGAAGAAATTTTTTTCCAAGTGCAATCAGAATTGTTGTTTGTATCTTCCTGGAATTGGAAGAAAACTTTTTCCAAGTGCAATTGGAATTGGAATTGGAATTATTAGATGTGTCTTCTTTTGTAATACAAACAAATTTATCCACTTGGTTGTGCCTTATTACATAATATAATACAAATTTGTGATGGGTGTTTGGAAGCCAATTTTTATCTTTAAACATTGGGTATCACCATATTCAAGAAAGAAATTCCTCAAGAAAAAATAAATCGATCGAAAAGGTAGAAGAAGAAAGAGAAAAATAAAATCTATGTATGTAAAAGTGTAGTCTTTCAGAAGAGGGAAATCCAATTTCTAGCAGAATAGATGCCACTATTGTTTCTCCTCCATCACCGGAATCATAGCGCAAGATTTCATTAGAGAGAAATCCAAACAATATCTCATCAAGACAACTTTTTGTGGATGACTAGATGATGGAGGATTTGTTTGGAGATGATTATATAATGGATGAAATTAGAGAAGCAATTGGTGTACAAGATTGTGGTGAAGAAGGTCATGTGGTGAAATATCTTGTTAGACAGTCAAATGTTCCAGAAACTAGACAATCCCATGTCCACTCTCCTACTATAGTTGATCCATTAGTGATTGAAGGGGAAATAACTACAACATTGTTAACTCCACAATAGGGAGATCAAGAGTGCCAGAATAGGGGTTCTTCCTCCCTACCTAGATTGAGCATTGTGTAGCGAAGAACTCCTAAACACATTTAGGTCGATGAAAGTGGTATAGCATCACTTGAAGGTAAGTTACCTAACCATACTATTTGTTATCACTCTTAAAAAATCATTCAAGAATATTTTGAACCAAAATATGATGCTACTAAATGTCAATTATCTTTATCTTTGTTAAAATCTAGAAGTTTGACTGTTGTTAGGAGAATTTTAGGCATTAAAACAGTGAAAAGTGTAGAAACAAGTCATCATATTGTTAGAAACCTTGTAGATTATTTTCAAAGAATTGGTAAGAAATATTGTTCTAAAGACCACAATGCAGCCCGATGTGTCTTTTCACAATCAATTGTTAGCAAGATCATGAGGAAACATCATTTGCTACAACACTAGACCTCTCACCTCTTGAAATGAAATGTCAAAACCCTTGAAAAGTATTCTCATAGACGATATAGCCTCAACATAGGGGGTCCAATAGATTTGTAGGCCTTCACTATTAGGCTACCTCATTCTAACAAGAAGTTAATGGGAGCGGTTAATGGACTAGTTTAGGATTTGTGGCATAAGAACAGAAGGGATTCTTCCAACCAAAAAGATGTACTAAAATTGATAACAAGATCTAGGGACCGTGAAACCCATATTAAAAACTTTCTTGACATTACACATACATAATTGTATGAGAGATTAAGAACAGTACATAGTGCACTTAACTTAGGCCAAAGATATTTCCATAAATGAAAGCCTTGGTATGCTCAAATAAACACAATTTGTAACATGTTTTGTTGTAGATATCACATTGAGTATGGTTATTATTATGAAACAAACACACACACACACACACACACACACACACACAAACATACATATATATATATATATATATATATATATATATATATCATGTTTTGCATAACACCCTTTTGCAGGAATTCCCAGTTGTATTATTTCCATCATCATCTATAGAATTTATCCATTGCATATTGTGTACAAGGCCAAAGGGTCTTACATTTTATCAAAAAACATGTTTATATGGGACATTCCCTAGGTGCGATGGAATGACATTACTGGTCAAGTGCATCCATGTAAGGGATGAGTATGAATTGGGGAGGAAGGAGGCTTCCTTGCAAAGATTAAAATATGTCACATATGATATTGATGGAGGATAGGAAAGGAAAACGATACAATTGGTTACTTCCCAAGTACAAGTTTCTTACTTCATGAAGGATTTCATCGAAAATACATGACATTATGTTCACCATGTCCATGTGGCTCAATGGCAGGATGGGCATTTCAGAATATGAAAATATACATTTCATGTTGGTATTGTGTTATCAATGGTTGATTTTTTGGAGAACTACACCCTTCAACCACAAAATGAGATTCAAATTCAATATTATCACTCAAAGGGGGTCAACATAATGGTACATATCACATACATGCATGGACCAGATAGTAATGAATAAAACAAAGTTATATTGAAAGATTATCGCTTCTTCATAAGTGATGATCGGTGCCATAACTTATCCTACATACAAAATTATTTTCAGTTGTTCTACAATCACCTTAAGGAGAAGAATGTACAGATGGATCAACATTGGATTTGGTTAGATGGTTGTGTAGGCCAATTCAAAAATACTCGTGTATTTCAATGGTTGTGTATGTTTCACACAAAACTAAAGGTACCACACATTTGGAACTATTTTGAGTCTAGGAATAGAAAAGGGGAGCATGATGGAGCAGGTGAATTCATAAAAAGTGCATTATGCGGGAATAAATGAAGTTCACTACTACTTCCCTCATTCGAGATGAAAAATCCATTGTTGAATGGTGTTCTTTAGTAATGGGAGAGGGAACATGAACCCTTTAAGAACAATCAAACAAGAAAGGACATGTACATAGATATTTTTGGGAGGTGTTCGATGTAGATCAATCAGAGTGGTATGAATGCAAAAGAATTCACGGAACTCATTGATTTCATTTAGTTAGAACATCACACAATGCAATAGTTTAAATATGTACAAGAAAACTCTCTTTATTATGTGGTCCATGTAGTAGTAATGAATGGGATGATTGTGAATTGATAGAATGGGTTGACATATGGGATCATGTATCACTCCCCATTGGTCAATGTGTCACTATGGAATTATCCCAATTGGAGAAGGACCAATCAAGTATTTTAGAAAATTATGATCATGTCTTATATCTTGTACTTCCAGGCTCGTTGAATCCTTCTATTAAATTTTCATTAACTAGAATTAATGTTTTATGCTTTAGTCATTTAGTGGACTCACATTTTGGCACTCAATGTTTTGCAGGGCACATATATGTAGTGGTTTCCCTAAGAGATCATTAATGGGGCATTGATTATTGGTTGGCACGATGTTTAGAGGGAAAGCATAAAGCATACCCTCATGCAATCAGTAACAGACTCTGAAGACATTGAATTTCCGATAGGGTCGATGGTTATTAAAGGAGAATATCTAAGATAATATGAAAGAACACAAAAGAAAGGCGGTTATGTATTTCAGTATTATAAACTGGGTCAAGTTGTATATGGATTTATAAACATGGTTATTGTTACAAACCTCCAACTACAAAAAAATTCCAAGTAAGAACTCATCAAAGGTACGATACTTCTTTCCTTACTTTGAGCATGGTAATTTAATGGAAACTACCACTATTATAAGTGATCCAGATGGTCTACTTGAATGACCATCTAGGTATGTAAAATGAATAATTTTGTCTTCATTTTGATTGTTGTTAAAATATACCATGCCTTAAAATATACACATGTCATTCCTTACTTTTCCATGCCTTGCCTTATCTTTCCTTGCAATTCCTTCACTTTCCTTGCCTTTCCTTTCCATCCCTTCATTTGCCTTGACTTGACTTTCCATATTATCACTTTCCTTTCCTTTCCTTTTCTTTCCTTCACTTTTCTTGCCTTGATTTTCATTCGCTTTCCATGACATGCCTTTATTTTCCTTTCCTTTTCATTGCTTTCCATTCCTTTCCTTCTCATCACATCACTTACCTTTCCTTCACTTTCCATGTCATGCCTTCACTTTCCTTTCCTCCACTTTCCTTGTCTTTACTTCAATTTCCTTACCTTCATTTTCCATGTCTTTCATTTTCCATGCCATTTCATTCCATACCATTCCATCCCTTTCCTTCACTGGCCTTCCCATTCATGCCTTTCCTTTCCTTTCCATTCATTTCCTTGCCATGCCTTGGATTGCCTTTCCTTTCCTTTCCATGTTTTTCCTTGACTTTCCATGCCATGACTTGCCTTTCATTTCCATGCCTTGATTTCACTTTCCTTGCCTTCACTTGCCTTTCCTTTCCTTTACTTTCCATTCCATGCCTTCCCATGCCTTTCCTTTCCATTCCATATCATGCCTTCACTTCCCTTTCCTTGCCTTTCCTTCATTTTCCTTGCCTTGCCTTTCCTTTCCTTGATTTTACTTCACTTTCCATGACATGACTTGCCTTGACTTTACTTACCCTTCCTTGCCATGCCTTTCCTTTCATTACCTTTCCATCCCATCACTTGGCTTTCCTTCACTTCCCATGCCATGCCTTCACATACCTTGCCTTCACTTTCCTTTCATTTCCTTCACTTTCCTTGCCTTACCTTAACTTTCCTTTATTTCACTTTCCATGTCTTCCCTTGTCCATGCCATTCCATGTCATTCCTTGCCTTAACTTTTCTTTCCATTCATTCATTTCCTTGACTTTCCATTCATTTCCTTTCCATTCCTTTCCTTGTCTTACCATGCCTTTCCTTGCCTTTCCATGTCATGCCTTTCCTTACCATGCCTTGATTTCACTTTCATTGCCTTCACTTACCTTGCCTTTCCTTCAATTACCATGATATGCCTTCTCATGCCTTGCCTTTCCATTCCATGTCATTACATGTCTTGCCATGCCTTGCCTTCACTTTCCTTGCCTTGCCTTTCCTTGCATTGCCTTCACTTTCCTTTCCTTTCCTTTCCTTTTCTTTATTTTCCTTCACTTGCCATGGCATTCCTTGCCTTACCTTTCTTTTCCATGCCTTTCCTTTCCTTTCCTTGTCATCCCATCACTTGTCTTTCCTTCACTTTCCATGCCATGCCTTCACTTTCCTTTCCTCCACTTGCCTTGCCTTCACTTGACATCACTTGTCTTTCCTTAACTTGCCATGTCTTTCCTTTCCATGTAATTCCATGCCATTCCATACCATGCCATGTCTTTCCTTCACTTTCCATTCCATTCATTCCTTGCCTTCACTTGCCACTCATTGCCTTGCCATTCCTTTCCATGCCTTTCCTTTCCTTACCATGCATTTCCTTTCATTTCCATGTCATGCCTTGCCTTGCCATGCCTTTATTTCACTTGCCTCGCCTTGCCATGTCATCCCTTGCCTTCAGTTGTATTTCCACTTATGCATTTCCTTGAATTTCCATTCATTTCCTTTCCATGCCTTTCCATGACTTTCCTTGTCTTACCATGTCTTGCCTTGCCTTGTCATGCCTTTCCTTTCCATGCCTTGATTTAACTTTCCTTGCCTTCACTTTCCTTGCCTTTCCTTCACTTTCCTTTCTTTAAATTACCATGCTATCCCTTCCCATTTCCTTCCTTTCCATTCCATTTCATGCCATGCCTTGCCATGCCTTGCCATGCCTTGCCTTCACTTTCCTTGTCTTTCCTTCACTTTCCTTTCCTTTCCTTGCATTTCCTTTCTTTGCCTTCACTTGTCATGACATTCCTTTCCTTAGCTTGCCTTGCCATGACTTTCATTTCCTTGTCTTTCCATCCCATCACTTGTATTTCCTTCACTTTACATGCCATGCCTTCACTTTCCTTTTCTTCACTTGCATTCACTTGAATTTCCTTAACTTGTCATGTGTTTCCTTTCCATGCCATGCCATGTCATTGAATACCATGCCATGCCTTTCATTCACTTGCCTTGCCATTCATGCATTTCCTTTTCTTTCCACTCATTTCCTTTCCATTAATTTCCATGCCTTTCCTTTCCTTACCATGCATTTCCTTGCCTTTCCATGTCATGCCTTTCCTTTTCATGCTTGTCTTTCATGTTCCTTTCCGTCACTTGTCTTTCCTTGACTTCACTTGCCTAAAATTCACTTGTAATTCCATTCCTTCCCATGTATTTCCTTTCCATGCCATCCCATGCCATGCCTTTCCCTCACTTTCTTTGCTTGACCTTGCCTTTCCTTCACTTTTATTTTCTTTCCTTTCCATTCCACACCTTTCCTTTCCTTGCCTTTCTTTACCTTGCCTTGACATTCCATGTCATTCCTTTCCCTTCCATTCCTTTCCTTTCCTTTACATGCCTTTCCTTGCCATGCCATGTCTTTCCATGCCAGAAATTTCCTTTCCATGTCATTCCTTTCCATACCATGCCATGCCTTTCCTTCACTTTCCATTCCATGTCTAGCCTAACAAGGTGTTAAATTGTGAAACATATGTAATAAGCATTGAGAAAAACCATATTGTTGGATATACTCCAACAAACGGTTTTCTAGTGGATGAAATGACAACATAAGGGGACCCTTAGATAAAAATCGATGCTATGAATCCAATGCAACTAATGGTTCACCCATCCAAGTTGTTGGTTGTGGAGCCTGATTATCTTTCTGATTCATAGGTTTGTTTCATTCGTTCTTGGATCCCACTCCCTAATGGAGGCTGTGGGGGGGATTTCCCCCCCACAACTATCGCCAAAGGGTCTGGGGATGGAGCGGGGACGAAAAAAGAAATTGTATCCCACCCTGGTGGGGGATTCGAGGGAAGTGCCCCTGAAGAAAAATTTTGGGAAAAAATTGCTTGTAAAATATTGTAATTTCATAGTAAATCTAGACCGTTCATTATAAGGTCTCATATCTAACAATAGAATCTATATTAGGGTTTTTTTCCCTAGACGGAAACCCTTTTTTCAAGAGTGAATTGTATTATGACTGAGTATGTGTGTGAATATTGTATTCTGAGAGAGGACACTATCAGAGAAACAAGAGGAAATTATAGCAGGTGTGTTGTAGGTTGTATCCCTTCATTTCGCTAGAAAATAATGAAGGAAGGACCTAGAAATTTCTCTAGTTGACGTAACCCACACTAGGTTAACCATGTGGATCGATGTCTCTATTTTATTGTGTATCTCTTGTGTTTTATTTTCTCATTTATTTTATTTTATTTCTCTAAGATCCTTTTTTTCTAACATGAGTCCTTGTTTGAGTTTTATCGCGAGTTGAAATTCGCTTCCTAAATCCATTAATGGACACATGGCCAATTTGATCCCGGGGCATAAAATCCAAACTGAGTGGCATAAAGGATTTATGTAAGATCCCACAAGTCTATTTTTCCAAATCACAGTCGACTACACTACCCACAAATTCTTGACATGGTGTTCTTGAAAATCGACCTCCTCTTCAGAAAGTTCACTATGTCTTATTGACCAAAACACTAGTGTCGAAGATACTCCAAAAAACTTTTTTTTGGTGGACAGAATGACAGTGGATCCCCCCCCCACCCCCGATTTGAAACCTAGTGCTTTAGATCCAATGCTACTAATGGTTCTCCCATTCAAGTCTCGTTTTTAGTTTTATCGTGAATTGTAACTCGCCTCTTCAAGCCATTCAGGGACATGTGGCCAATTTTTTTCGAGGGCATAAAATCCAAACCGAGCAACATAATGAAGTTACGTAAGATCCCACAATTCTATTTGTCCAAAGCCCACATGAATACACTACCCACAAATTCCTAACATAGTGTTCTTGAAAATCGACCTCCTCTTCAGAAATTGCACTATGCCTCATTGACCAAAACCCTAGTGACGAACATACTCCAAAAAACGATCTTTTGGTGGACAGAATGACAACATAGGGTTCCTCCTAGTTGAAAATCAGTGCTCTCAATTCAATGCAACTGATGATTCTCCCATCTGAGTCTTGGTTTGATATTTATCGCAAGTTTCAACTCGCCTCTTCAAGTAATTCAGGGACATGTGGCTAATTTTGTCTAAGGGAATAAAATCCAAACCGAGTGGCATAACATAGTTTTGTAAGCTCCCACAATTCTATTTGGCCAAGGCCCATGTGACTGCACTACCCAAAAATTCCTGACACAGTATTCTTGAAAATGGACCTCCTCTTCAAAAATTGCACTATACCTCATTGACCAAAACCCTAGTGCAAGCAAGGCAAGGCATACCATACCATATCATACCAAGGCAAGGCAAGGAATACTACCATACCATACCATACCAAGACAAGGCATGACATATCATACCATTTCCATTGCAAATGCATCCAATTTCCATTTCCAATGCATAGCATTGGAAATGTATGCCATACCATACCATACCATACCATTGTCAATGTATACCATACAAGGAAATGTCAAGGCAATGCATACCATTTTCATTTCCATTTCCAATGCATACCATACCATAGCATACCATTGTCAATGCATATCATACCATTTCTATTTCTATTTCCAATGCCAATGCATACCATACCATTGCCAATGCATACCGTATAAGGAAATTGAAAGGAAATGCATACCATACCATAACATAACATACCATTTCCAATGCATACCATACAATGCAATGGCAAGGAAATGCATACCATTTTCATCTCCAATGCTTACCATTGTTATTTCCAATGCGTACCATAAAAGGCAATGGCAAGGCAATGCATATCATACCACTGCATACCATTTCCATTTACAGTGAATACCATTTCCAATGCATACCATAAAAGGTAATTGCAAGGCAATGTATACCATTTTCATTGCCAATGCATACCATTTCCATTGACAATGCATACCATACCATACCATAGCATACCATACCATACCATTTCCATTGCCATTGTTAATGCCAATTCCTACCATACCATACCATATCATACCATACAAGGAAATGGCAAGGCAATGCATGTCATACCAATGCATACCATTTCCATTTCCAATGCATACCATTGTCATTTCCAATGCATACCATACAAGGAAATGCATACCATACCATACCATACCATGCAAGTAAATTTAAAGGAAATGCATACCATACCATTACCATTTCCAATGTCAATGCATACCATACCATACCATAGAATTTCCAATGCCAATCCATACCATTTTCATTTATAAAGCATACCATACCATACCATACCATACCATGCAAAGTAAGGAAAGGCCATGCAAGGAAATTGAAAGAAAATGCATATCATATCATACCATACCATACCATTGCCAATGCATACCATACAAGGAAATGGCAAGGAAATGCATACCATACCATACCATGCAAGTAAATGGAAAGGAAATGCATACCAACAACTTGGAAATGAGATATCATACCAAACAATACCATACCAAGGAAAGGCAATGTCATACCATACCACACCATATGAAGGCAAGGCAAGAAAATGGAAAGGAAATGCATACCATAACATACCATACCATGCAAGGCAATGGCAAGGAAATGCATACCATACCATGCAAGGCAACGACAAGGCAATTCATACCAATGGTAAGGAAATGCATACCATGCCAATTCATTAAAGTTAATATATATAGTATTTAGTTAAGGGGAATTTCAATTTAGGAAATGTGTAATTTTATGTTAATTTGGAGTCGACTTGTGGCATTTAAAAAATTAAAATAAATTATTAATAATAAAAAGTTTATTTGAATACAGCCTTTGAAATAAAATATTTTAATATTTTTATTAAATAAAAACTAGATGGTATATAAAATATAAAAGGTGAAAAATTAATAGATAGATCTTTTTATAATGAGATACCAAAATAAATCCAGAGGGGGTAGGGTGTGTACATATCCCTAGATTTTAGGAGTCAAATCCCTAGGTCCTTTGTCCCACAAAGAAGAGGATCTCATACCCCAACTTGGTGACTAGCTTGGTCATGACCTTAAAATTTGATTATTATTATTATTAGTTATATAATTACCTTCTCAATGTTTGAAAAGGACACACATGTGAGTCTGATAATATAACTCAAAATATGAAATGCATATGATTATGCTCTATTAATGCCTTTCAACAAATACAAGGGAGGTATGATAATAGAATCCCAACAACTTGGTAATAAAGCTAGTGCATGTATGATAAGAGAATCCCAACAACTTGGTAATAAAGATAATGTAGTCTCAATGAATAACAGTCAAAATAATTAAGGTGGTTATTAAAAAATCAATTAAACTTTACACATGTAAATCTTTTCTCTATGATGATTGCAACAACAATGCAATGTAAAATGTTTTAGTGTATTAATTTTTACAATAATATAACACGAAACAATTTGATGCATGTATTTCAACCATGTTACAATAAAATAAAACAATTTAATTCATTCATTTTACAATGCAAAACAATCTAATACTACACATCTTTAGTATCTTTTTTCAAGATTCTTTCTTTCATAAACTCAACTTTTTTTTGGCATTTGTAAGTGGAAATAGGAACTTTGGCATTTGTAAGTGGAAATAGGAATTGAAACATAATTTTAATGCCATAAATTATTTCATCAAGAACTTTGGCATTTGTAACTTTGGCATTTGTATTGTGAAATAAAAAGAGAAACATATTTTTAATGTAATGATTATGTTTTTATTTAACAGTGAATTCAGTTTTAAAGGCATTCTCTTTGGAAGAGACTTTGGACATGTATTTCCTCTTCATTCCAAATAAAACGGGTTTATTAGTCATGTGAGGGTTATATGGGATTAAGTATTCCCTCAAATTGTTCCAATTATACTTATTAAAAAATATAATCTAGCCAAATTTCATTAAGACTTGCTATGGAATTAACCAGACATAAAGAAATAGGGATTTACCTTAGTAAAAATAGTTATTAATATAGAAAATAAAGAATAGCATTCTCTCACTTTCACTATAATATGCCAAAAAGAAAGAATAACATGCTCTCACTTTCAATGTAATATCTTAAGCAAACTTTTTGAATGATCTTTTATTTTAAGGTCCATTTTTATATGATCATGACAAGATGGGAAAGTATGAGAGTGTGGCTAAGAGAAAAGGTAAACAAGAGAGATTGAGATCAAATACTACATAATATGTATTATTCAATATATCCATCAAATCACTTTGTTACTATTTACTTTCTTCATCATTGAACATTGTTAATTTATTATTATTCACATTCTTAATGATGTAAATTTTGTTGAATTTATGAGATTTATTTTATTTTATAATTGAAAATTATATTTTTGATGCACTTTCCTACAATTCAAACTATTACCCCCTCTCACCTAGGGGTAACTAGAGGATATCATGTCTCATGGATCACAATGAAGAAAGTAATCTTGATGATTATGATGATCAATATTATCCATAGACATCAGCACCAAAATGCCTCATTCCTTAGCATCGGAGCTCATCTCATCTAATCAACATCATGGTTCATTAGAAGATGGTGGTCCAACACATTATGAGGTACAATAGTCATTGTTTCATACAAAGTGCCATATTAAATGCATTTGAAATATGTGTGAGGATCAAGGGTTGAAGTTGGATAATGAATCATGCACTCAGTAGTTATGATCCTTGACTTGTTTCACCTTGGTGGCCAGCATTAGTGTCCTAGTCATGTGTTGTCACTCTTGGGAAACATCAGTACTAATGGGAGGATTTGATAAGGGTAACGTATTGTTCCCACCCATACTTAACACTTTCCATCTTGAGGCCTTATGTAGTGTAATAACATTTGGTAAAACTTGTTACATGTACACCAAAAAGACATGTGGTTCATCCTCCTATGAGAAGAAGGGATAGAATGTTGAGGTTTATGCAACTGTTATAAAAAATAAAATAAAAAATGTTATAAAATAAATAAAGAAATGTAGGATAATTAATGTCCAACTTTAAAATCCAAAGGAAAGCTTAATCTTTACCCCCTCGATAAAAGGCTTTGATTGCTCCTAGTCCTAATTGTTGGAGATATTACACACACCTAGGATATTTTTCTTTATTTTCCTATGTTTATTAGTCATTATTGAGGGTCTTCTATTTTTTAGGAACCTCTCCTACATTCTAGGAGAACATTATCATCAGTTTAGAGTCAGTTAAACTTAGTTATAATAGTGTAAATATTTAATATTAAATATTTATCCTCCAGAATGAGAATATGGCCCAGGAAGCTCAGGAAAAACAATATAAATACAAGTAGCCAGATCTCATTTGGCACACACAACTCAAAATTTCAGCAGTTAAGAAGTGCACACTGCAGAAACTGGCTAAGTGCATAAGTCTAGGAAGTAGTTGCAGCTACAGCTACTGCAATTTGTATTCTCATTTTAGGCTCTGACTTTCTATTGGTTATGGTTTGGAATTTTTTCCTTGTATGCTAGCTCTAGAGAGAGAGAGAGGTACATTATATTATTGGCTATTAGGCCTAGGGTTTTCTTCTGGAATCATTCTTTGTCAAGGTTAAGGTGCTCTAGGGTGGCTTCAACCTATGTTTGGGTCACAATATTATTGTATTTTCTATGGTTAAATGAGCACATCTATTATTTCTAATAGGTTATGGTCCCACGCTATCTTTGAACAGTCTAACTGTTGGAAGATAGATTGGGAGGATTTGCTCAGTTACAGTTGCAGTTGTAGTCAGTTTTTGTTGTAGCAACAAAACCCTAACCCTATTGTTGAGGCACCTTAAGTGAATATATTGACCTAATTTATGGATATCATAATGCATCTCTTGGTACTCTCAGCAAGCTAAGACATCAAGTTTGAGTTTTTGGTCAAATATTGACCAAGTCAAAGTAGTTATGACTTACTTTATGAAGTAATAAAACAAGTTAGAATGGGATTCTAACTTTAGAGTGTGGAATACAAGGATTGACATCATCCTTTCTAGGAATAAAGTGTTGGATATTGTGAAAAGAAATATCGTGGAACCACAATTTGAAGAAGGAAAAGAGAAGGAACCTCAGAACATTGCAGTTATGGAGAAGTTCAAAGACAATAACATCAATACCATGAGTATCATAGTGGACTATATAAAACACCACTTGATACCCTACATCTCCCATATTGACTCATCTAGGAAGATGTATGATTCCCTAACAAACCTCTTATTAGTCAGAAACATTGGACAAGTAATGAGTCTAAAGAATCAACTTCGTGACATGAAAATGAATGATGATGACAACATAACATCATACCTTGTGAGAATCCCTCAGTTAAGAGATCAACTAGAAGATATTGAAGAAATCATTTCAGAGAAGGAATTGGTAAATATATTACTCAATGGTCTTCCCAAGACATGGGATGCATTTCCCGTAATCATGAACACAAGGAAGGAGTATCCCACATTTGAATAAATTTGGACTTGTTGTGAACAAGAAGAATCAAGGATTAGTGCAAAAGAGAAACCCCAAAATAAATATGATGATCAAGCCTTCATAACAAGGTTCAAGAATTTCAGGATTAAAAAGAGTTTGGCTCAAGGAAGAAAGCAAATCAAGAGAAATATATGTCAAAAATACAATGCTTCAACTGTCAAAAATATGGTCACTACAAGAATCATTGTCCCGAGTTAAAGAAAAGGAAGGAAATACATGAAGCATTAGTTGTTGAAGAAAGGGAACCCTCAAAGAAGGCCAAGCAGGATAAAACAAACTTCTTCTTCTAAGACAAGGTAACAATATTCTTCATAATTCTTGTACATACCATGTTTACATAGTTTCTGTACATATCTTGCATATCTATTTCTTAGAAGATAATATGTTCAAAGAGAAACAATACATATGGAGGAATAACAAGAAAAGGATTACTATCACGATGACTACAAGTCAAGCAATACACAAGAAATGATGAAGTACATTGACAATCCTTGGTAATGATTTGTTGGCCCTCGACCAAGTTTTGGGTAAACTTTGGTCATCTTTGGAGGTTTTGGACCACTTTTGGACTTCGACACGTTGGTCGAAGTAGGAGCGCCCAGTTGGAGATTAGATCGTGTATATCACCTATTTGGAGGGTTGTGTGGAACCAGTAAGGGGTCCTCTTAGTTTTGTAATGGGTTTATGGGATGTCGGCCCATGGGTTTTATCCATGTTTAGGCCTTATTGTAAGATTTTGTAAAGTATAAATAAAGAGGAATGTATTGTAGAAGCAATAGTTATGTGTGCAAAGGAATGTATGTGGTCGAGGCTTTGTGATCGACTGTGATTTTGTAGATTGTTCTTACTGCTTTTGATGCTCAGTTTGGAGTAGTTGCTAAGTGTCATGATAAAAGATTTTGGCTCTGTGAATTTGACCTATTTTTGGAAGGTAGAAGGAGGATCTATTGCTTAGTGCGCAGATCTCCTGTCTTGTGCAAAGTTCGACTCGGTGGCTTAGTGCACAGGAGTTACTCAATGTAAGATTCTGGCGAATAATAAAGAGGCAATGTGATTTGTGGATGTAGCCCTACCTTGGGGTGAACCACGTATATCTGGTGTCTCATGGTTTTATTTGTGCAGTGTCATTTATGTTATGCATTTGCTTAGTGCATTGATTATGATGTGTAATGAATATATATTTTTCTGCTTAAGTACTTTACTTATGTTAAAGGGTAAATGAATGCTAGACTTAACTCACAGTGCTAAGTGTTAAGTGCTCAGGGTGAATATTCACTTGTTGTTAATATGTTTATCTATCTTTGATTATGCCCTGCGGTGTTAATGAGGTTAATAAACTGATGCATGTTCACTTCCTATGCATTAACAGAATATTCTGCGAAGTGATCTTATCACAGATTCGTGTCCCAGCCTGGTTAAAGACACATGCATCCTGTAAACCCCCCTACTTCTACCTTGGGTGAGACTTCTCTTGCTTCACAAGTGTTGCTGAAAGGGCCAGTAGTCGGGATTTTGTTGGTGTGTTGTTAAGCGTTGAACCCTGGGTCTGCCCCTGTGCCAACACAATTCTTGTGGAAGCTATTAACATAAGTAAAATCTGCAAGATAAGCCAAAATCAGAATAAAACTTGAACAAACATGGAAGAACTAAAAACAAAAATAAGTTAGTAATCAAAAGGAAATTAGAAAAATACTTGTGACACTTTGTAGAAGGCAATAAGGATGCAGACAGAAGCATGGACTCTCCTAGATGGAGGGAGTCAATTATATAATTCCAAAAGAAGATCATGAATTCATGCATGAAGAAAGGATTAGGAGGGATCTAATTGATCCAGGTGGATATTGGTGAACACCCACCTTTTCCAACTCGCTCAAAACAATTTTCTGGCAATTTTGGCAATTTACTATTTTTAGCAGTTTTTAACTTTCGGGACCATTTTGAGGGACTAAATGAAGGTTTTGATGGATTGAGTTTCTCAATGATAGTTGAAGGATCTAATTCATCTCACCTTAATGAATCTCCTTGAATATACCTTTCCAACGGGCTATCGTGTGCCTAAAACAAAGATCGTATGCAAAAGTTACGACCCCGGGAAGTTGATGTACGAACTTACCCAAACGGGGCCCACATGACTTTTGGTGCTTCATATCCTAGGGTTAGGTTTTTGGATGTCTAGGGTTTTTGAAATTCGTGTTTATCATAAAAAGGCCTTCAAATCCTCATTGGAAGGATATTCTTGCGAATGAGTGCAATCTTCACATCTCTTCTCAGAGATAAGCTGCCACCATTCCAACAATCTTGTTTTTCGCTGCATTTTACAGTTTCAACTTATTTCCTTATTGAATAGAAAACTAGTTTTATTGTATCTTTGTTATTCTACGTTAAGCATATTTTAATAATTTGTATTCATTTTGTTCTGCTCATAAAATCCATATCAGTGGTATTAGAGCGGTCTGCTCCTTGTCATCTTAATGCATGTCCCCAACAAGGTCAGGTTACAAAGAATTGGGTCTCGATCCTATTTCTCTTGAGGACAAAATCTCTCGCACACCCAAGCGAACTCTCATGGCAGGAGAAAATAAAGATGAAGGGACAATATATCCTTTCAAAATGTTTCTTGAGGAATCCCTCACGCAACAGAGGAGCGAGATGATGGATAGTTTCGTGCAAATCCTTCAGTGACTACCAATAGGCGACGCATATTCCTCGAGAGGAGGTGTCGCCCCCTTAAAGGTACAAATCAACTTTGATATTCCTATATTTGAAGGTAAGATAGACGCATATGTTGTATATAAGTGGTTGAATCTACTAGAATGGTATTTTTTTGTCCATAACTTTTCGAATAGAGAAAAGATTACTTTTTCACTCCTCAAAATCGTTCCCCATGTCAAAGACTGGTGGGAAACTTTCTATGAGAAAAAGGAAATAGAGGAACCCTCATTATTTACATTCATGGCCACTTGGGAATCCTTTAGGAATTCTATTAAGGAACAATACTACCCTGTTGGATGCCCTGATGAATTGTATACCAAATGGACCACACTGCGGCAAGAAAGAGACCAAGCAGTGCTAGAGTTCACAAATATCTTCCATACCTTGCACACCAATATAGGTATCAAATATTCAGAGTGACATGTGTGCTCAAGTATCGTGGTGCTATGCATAGATACATCCAGACCAAAATGGAATTTTTTTACATCTTGTCCTTGGGTGTGGCCTACCGATATGCCGTCAAAATCAAGCAAAATCTCAAACAAAAGATGTGGCAATTTGGGCCTGGGAACACCTCATAGCAAAAGCCAAGAAGGGGTGGCCCCAACCCATAGAAAAAAGGACAGAGAAAAGATGGATAGTATCAGGACAACCAGTCCAAGCCACAAGAAAAGAAGGACATCGAAAATACAAAGAAATATACGAGGAAGTGGTGTGACTTCCATAAGAGCCCTTGGCATAACATTGTTGACTACTGCTCAAAGAAGTCGCTGGTGGCCAAAGTGAAAGCCTTTGAATCAGATGTTTGTTCTAACTTTGAGTCAGAACTAGAAATGGGAAGATGGATCATTGATGCAGAACCTAGTGCCACCATTGCTACCACTAAGCTCCAACCTGGTGAAACAGACGAACCAGAAGAAGGTGAGCACCTCTTCCATTCATAGATGTGGGTAAAAGGCACCTCGTTGCACTTCATTGTTGATAGTGGTAGCCAGAAGAACCTCATCTTAGTATAGGTTTTCAAGTGGTTGGCCCTGTCGACAACACCACACCCACAACCCTAAACCATTGGATGGCTCCACCAAGGAAGCGATCTCTGCATCAGCCAACAGTGTGAACTGTAGTATGACATCAAGCCCTTCAAATACGAGTTATTGTGTGATGTTTATTCTCTCGAAGTTTGTAATGTTCTTTTGGGAAAACCTTATTTATGGAAATGTCATGTTGTATATGAGTCTATCCCTCATATTGTTATTATTACTTTGAACAGAAAATTGTACAGGATACCCGAGGCAGTCCCTCCTAGTGATATTTCCTTGATCTCTACCAAGCAATGCAGGAAGGTCATCTCTCAGACTAGGAAATTTATCTTCTTCGTGAATCTCTCTCAGAGAGAGAGAAATATCGTAGCCACATCCATGGCCTTCACGGTCAATCTCTCCACACAACCAAATAAAGTGGATAAGGTCATGGAAGAATACTTAGATATGTTCTCCGCTCCTACCGGGGTACCTCTACACTGTCAGGTCAAGCATCCCATCGATCTGACCCCAGGTGCATCGCTACCCAATGGGCCAGTCTATCGTCGCTCTATATTAGAAAATGAGGAGATCAAGAGGCAGATCCAAGAACTACTCCACAAGGGGCACATACATACCAACTCATCACCTTGTGGGATCCCAATCATGTTGGTGCAAAAGAAAGATGAGACATGTCAACTCAGCATTGATTACTAGGCCCTGAATAAAATCACAGTCCGAAACTGGTACCTGACTCCCTAAATCGATGACCTCCTTGACCAACTCACAAGGGATAAATACTTCAGTAAGATTGATCTGAAGTCTGGATACCACCAGATCCCAATAGAATAGACAGATGTATGGAAGACCATCTTCAAGTCAAAAGAAGTCATTTTCGAATGGTTTCATGCCCTTTGGTTTGACAGATGCTCCAACAACATTTATGAGGATGATGGATGATATCCTATGACCTTTCACCAATACTTTTGTAGTGGTTTATTTGGATGAATTCCTCATCTACAACAAGACTTGGGTGAAACCCTTGCAGCATATTCAATAGGTTTTGCACAGCCTGCAGCAACACAAACTATATGAAAACTTGGAAAAATGATCCTTCGGCATGGACAGGGTCCATTACTTAGGATACATCATTGATAGGCATGGTGTGCATGTGAATCCAACCAAGATCCATTTCATCCGTGATTGGACAACCCCAACCACACTCACTGAAATTCGGAGCTTCTTGGGCCTCACCAATTTCTATCACAGGTTCATGTTGGGATTCTCTCATATCGCATGGGCCCTCAGCCAGGTAACCAAGGGTGGTGGTAAGGAAAAATTTGTGTGGGGATTGCCACAACAACAAGCCTTTGATGACTTGAAGAAGAGTTTTTTCTCATCTCCAGTACTTTCATTACCAGACCTGCAACATCCCTTTGATATCCATACATATTCTTCAGTCTATGTTGTGGGTGTCGTTCTCACTCAACATGACCACCCTGTGGCATATCATAGTGAGACACTATCAGATGTTGTCCGTAAGTACCCTACTTACGGAAAAAAAATGTACTACATTGTGCAAACCTGTTGCCAATGGAGACATTACATTCTTGGGAAGGAGACAATTATTCACTCATATCACAAGCCACTATAGTTCATGCAAACCTAAGGAAAATTGCAGAATGACCTCCATTAGAAGTGGTCCACATAATTACAACAGTTCCACCTCAACATCAAGTATAAAACAAGAAGTACCAACCAAGTTTTTTATTTCCTCAGCTAACTTCCAGTCATGAAAATCACCACGGTGCTAGAATCTTGCAGCCACGAGACCTTCGGATGGCCCCACCTCTACAAGACAAACCCTGACTTCTCCACAACCTACCAAATGTTGGGCGCCAACTCAGTGGTCGCTAATTTCCATATTCAATATGGGTTTTTGTGTCGTCTGGTACACCTCTGCATTCCATCAAGAGATCATGTGAAGCTTATTTGGGAAACTCACTACAGTTCTATGGAAGGACACTTTGGCATCGAAAAGATAGTGGCAGTGTTGCAGAAACATTTCTACTCATCGAAACTTCGACAAGATGTCAAAAAGTATATGAGGTATTGCACCATCTGTGTTATTTCTAAAACAACCACTAAGAAATAGGGCATGTACACCCCTCTGCCTACTCCTGACAGGCCGTGGGAATCCATCTCAATGGACTACATGTCGGGCCTCCCATCCACCAAGAGGGGAAATGACTATGTTTTGTGGTTGTTGATCGCTTTTCCAAGATGGCAATTCTAGCCACCTGCAAGAAGAACATCACAGTAGAAGCCACTGCCAAGATCTTCTTTGAATGATTATAGGTACATTTTGGGATCCCACAAACCATTATCTCAGATCGTGATAGCCAGTTCCTCAGCAAATTCTGGTCGAGCCTCTTGTCACTGTTGGATACCAAGCTCACCAAATCCATTGCCTTCCACCCCCTGAAATATGGCCAAACTGAGGTCGTCAATCAGATGATCGTATATATCCTGTGCATGTATAATTCAAAACACCCTTGCACATGGGATGAGAGACTTCTCTATTTCTAGCATAGCTACAATCGATCCCTGCATAGCCCAACTAGCCACAACCCCTTTCAGGTGGGGTTGGGATTCTAACCATTGGGCCACATGGATGTTGCACTACCCCTGGTGACCACCTCGACCGACTCGTCCCCTGCTCCACCAGAAGCTGAAAAAGCCACCTAGTTCATTGAGTGGACCCAGCACATCCTCCAATAGTTTCAAGATATTCTATAGAAGTCTAATGCCAAGTACAAGCAGCTCCATGATCAACATCGGGTGCCACATAAGTTCAACGTGGGAGACAAAGTTTGGTTGCACTTGCAAAAATAATGCCTTACAGGGCCCCATAGGAAGCTTCTCCCACTCCTTTATGGTTTGTACACCATCACTAGGGTTATGGGTGACAATTATTTTGAGCTCAACATTCCCCGTTTCCTTGGCTTTCACCCAGTCTTCAATGTGGCTCTCCTTCGGCCATATTTCCCACCATTATTGGACACCTCAGAGATAGCAAAGAAGTTGACACCAATAGATCTCAAACCTGACTACATGCAACATGCATCTAGTGATAATATTGTAGACACATGGATGAAGGGCACTCGATAGCAAAGGATCTATATTTATTAAGTCGTCAAAGCAGGGAAGCTCCTGCACCAAGGCAAGTGGCTCACCGGAGGCCAAATTTAGCAGAAATTTCCTCATTTGATGGGGGAACTCATTGAAATGGAGACCATTTCTTCCTAAGGAGGGAGGATTGATCCAGGAGTATATCAGTGTCCAAACACCTTTTCCAACTTGCTCAAAACATTTTTCCAACAATTTTGGCAATTTACTATTTTTAGCAGTGTTTAACTTCCGGGGCCATTTTGAGGGCCTAAATGAAGGTTTTTCAAGATCGAGCTTCTCAATTATAATGGAAGGATCTAATTGATCCCCCTAAATGAATCTCCTTGAATATACCTTTCCAACGGGCTATCTTGTTCCTAAAACGAAGATCGTATGCAAAAGTTACGACCCCAGGAAGTTGATGTACGAACCTACCCAAATGAGGCTCATGTGACTTTTGGCGCTTCATCTCCTAGGGTTAGGTTTTTGGATGTATATGATTTTTGACATTCCTTTTTATTGTAAAAATGACTTTAGAGCCTCATTGGAAGGATCTTCTTGCGAATGAGCACAACTGTCACATCTCTTCTCAGAGATAAGCCGCCGCCATTCCAGCAAGCTTGTTTTCTGCTGCATTTAACAGTTTCAGCTTATTTCCTTATTGAATAGAAAACTAGTTTTATTGTATCTCTATTATTCTGTGTTACGCATCTTTTAATAAATTTTATTCATTTCGTTTTTCTCATAAAATCAGGATCACTAATCTTAAATAATATGATCCATTGAGGATTATGAAGTGTATATCCATATTCTCATCAATGGTAGAAGACATGAAAAGCAATGTGTGTTCAGTTTGAATTTAGAACAGGTATTATTAGAAAAGAATCCTTGTTTTTCCATCCACATCCATGATCATATGATGAAAGGAAGAAGTTGGAATCTTCAAGTATGGAATCTATAGAAAACTCCATGGATCCAAGAGCTAAAGAGAAACATGAGGAAGAACATGAAGATTCCAAGAGAGAAAGAAAAGCCAAAACAACCAGTCATTATATCGAGAATCACAAGAATACCAACTTGGTTTGAACCCACTAGAAGCAATCAAGAAGAAGAAATGGAAGTTGTGATGAAGAACATTGTATGAAATACTTATGAATGGAAGCATCATGAAATTCAGAACTAGAGGTTCTCCCAGATGGAGGGAGAAGACTATGATGATAGTTTCTTCCAGTAGCAAGACATACCTCTACCTAAGCCATTATATCTTCTACAATATCCATGGGTTGGATTTTACATCAAATGAATGCAAAGACTGTTCTCCAAAGTAATTGAACAAGAAGTGTATGTAGAGAAACCTCAAGGTTTTGAGGTATACCAGAAAGAGACCCTTGTATGTAGATGGAAGAAGATCTTGTATGGATTCAAAAAACTTGGTACAAAGCCTCTCATGCATAGTAGAAGCATGGTGAAAACTTTCTATGACAGAGATCAAAATGGTTACTCAGAAGTTCAGGATGATGGATTTCTAATCCATGACAAACTCTCATGATGAAAGAAGAAGTGTTACTTGGATATGTTTCAGTTTGAGCCTTTCCACGATGTCATGTGCTAGCAAGAAACAAAAGTGTTAAATTCAACCATGATATATTGTAATGATCAAGCCATGAAAAGAGCCATATGAAGCCTTCAGAGAAAACCAATGTTCCAGAGAGACTGAAGTAAATTGAGATCAAGCATTACATTCTCTGTGATGATGTCCAGAAAAGAGCAGTGGATCTCCAATCTATATCTCCATAGATGAGAAGATAGCAGATATAGTGGTAAAGCATTTGTCTAGGATGGAAAAAGTTTCTGTACTCAAGAAACAAGCTTGAGCTCGTGGAGACAACTTCCTTGTTGAAAAAGGAAGATATTACTCCTAGGTTGGGAGGGAGCACTAATGTGTTACTGATTTATGGACATTCATTTTTCAGTTTGAAAAATGGTCCAAGATGAGCAGTTCCTTTCTAGTTCGGAAAGTGGTTTGATATTTTTTACGGACATGAATTTTCCAGTTCAAAAAATGGTCCAAATTGGACGGTCATTTTCGTAATAAAAATGGTTCGATAAATTGTTGATGTACCATAGATAGTGATTCCCCTTATGGAGATTATGGGGGAATGGTCTAGGATAGTCTTTCTTCTTGGCATTCACTCTCAATAGTAGTCAAGTAGAATGGTTTGCCTCGTTGGGAAGTCATTCTTTCGAAATTCACAATTGTGAGCAGTTTTGAAGAATGGTCCATTTTAGAGGTTGGGGTAGGACAGTGATTTCCATAGGAAATGGTCCGAACATTCATTCCCTAGGGAAAACTCATTCTCTCCAGGTTTCACTTTGTTTAGTGCCGGAGGAATGGCCCAGTTAGTTGAATGGTTCAGGTTCAGCAATGAGGGATAGGAATTCCCTAGGGTAGACTCATTCTCTCCAGGTTGCACTTTTTTTAGTGTTGGAGGAATGGCCCAGTTAGGTGAATAGTCCAGGATCATAAATAAGGACAATTATTATTCTATGCTTGAGAAGAATAGTCCAGATAGCTCATGGCTGATTTTTTACTTTCTAGGGGCAGATACTCTTCCATATCTCACATATGTGAGTGGAAGAATGGCCCAAATGACTCAGTTTATATCATGATATTGTTTTCTGTGCAGGTTGATGTCAGATGATATGATCGCTATGGATACTGTATGTCTCTAGATAGTAGATGTATGTTATTGTTGTGGATGTGTTCCATTGGTTGTCACTATTTTTCACTGATTGAGTAGGCGTGTACTACTTGGTGTGGTTGTATACCACTAGATAGTAGTTATGTACTACTATGGATAGACACATTTGTGTTCTATTGAATGAAATTGTTGTTATTTCCATGTAGACTATCAATAGTGTTGAAAATGATTATCAACTAGATAAATAGTCAGTGTTCTAGTGGACAGACAATCTCCATTCAGATAATAGTCCAGATAGAACAAATTGTTGGATGACAAGTATTCTCTCTGTGGAGAATGGTCCAGGTTGACAATTTGTTGACATGACATGGACTAATATTTTCCTAAGGCACATTTTGTGGCCCGATTAGGGAAATGGTTCAGGACCGATATTTTCTAAGGCATATAGGTTGAGACAGATCTCTATGGTACATATAACCCGATTAGAAAATATTCCTAGTTTGACATTCCTATATGAATGGTCTCTGTAGTCCATGGCATAGATTTTATCTCTGTTGGGACAGTCATTCTTATAGGACATATGTCCATATTAGAAAAATGGTCCTTGTATCACTATGTGGAGTGAGTGACTTATTCAACATCATGCTTGATCACTCAAATGGAGTATGTATTCTAGAGATGATGTAGTTAAATCTATCAGATGATAGTGATAATGGTGCTCGTGATCTAATCATGATATAGCCTGTATGACTATGATGATGCTACTGGTTGAATGGTATGGTTGTTCTCAAGACCATTTCCTTCAATACCTCCCTAGATAGGAGGGAGTGTTGATATTATGGTAGCTACGGGAGTTATTTACCTCCACGGGTAACCTTGATGAGAATAGAATATTCCGGGAAGCAAGAAGAAACACTAAATCATTGAATATAACCCTAGAAGACAAGTCGACTCAAGGAAATATTTAATATTAAGTATTTAGCCTCCAGAATGAGAATTTGGTCCAGAAAGCTCAAAAAAATAGTATAAATATAGGTAGCGAGATCTCATTTGGCACACACAGCTCAAAATTCCAGCAATGAAGAAGTGTGCAATGTAGAAACTGGGTAAGTTCGCAAGTCTAGGGAGTATTTGTAGTTGCAGCTACCGCAATCTGTATTCTTGGTTTAGGCTCGGAATTTCTATTGGTTATGGTTTGGACTTTTCTCCTTGTATTCTAGCTCTGGAGAGAGAGAGAGGTATGCTACATTGATTTCCTATTATGCCTAGGTTTTTCTTCCGAAATCATTCTCTGTTAAGATTAAGGTGCTCGAGGGTGGCTTTGGCCTATGGTTGGGTGAAAATATTGCTATATTTTCTATGGTTAAACAGGCACATCTATTATTTCTAACACACCACTTATTGATATAGTTTTGAATCCTTCATAGCCAAATTCAACACCAAATTTAGCGTTAGAGTTCTAGTATTATACTCTTCATCATCGACATCAAAGTTTTTGGCAGCAACAAACTCTTTAGCATCATCTTCAGGGTCTACATCCCCCACATATCAACATCCTTGACATCATGATTGGATACAACATTGTCTTCCTATTAGGTATCCACATACTTTTTTCAGTTCTTGTTCTTTCAAATCATTAACAAAGAGGTGTATACAAAAACATCTTGGAAAGGTACTAACTCCGAGGATTGCTTGTGGTTGTCTTGATGATTGGTCATATCATCATTTGAGAAAATTTTCGAGGGATTATTACAAATGTGTTTCATCCATAATACCTGAGAACCATTCTCATTTCTCTTGACTTGACTGATTATGCCTCCTTTACAATTCCATTCACCACTATTTTGATGACTTTTATGGTGTCTACTTCTATGTTTTGGAAGCATTCTGACTATCCAACCATATTGGTGTAGGATAGTGCCTTAGTATTTGGGGAGATATGATTGTTTTAAACTAGTATCATCTACAACATTTCATCTTCAACACACTCATTGAAGCATATTATGATATGTCATCATCATATCATACTTCATTGGCTTGTAATTTTTTCTTGGTTTTAAAGACTATCTACTTTCCATATGGTGGATCTCACCTTTGTTTGTATTCTTTTGATACATTTTACTTTGAGAGGGGAGGTTCCCATTAGGTTTTTACTCTTTTCCTCACTTTATTTTCAATGTTCAATAGTTGCATTGTTCATGGGTACCTAACATGGCCTTAGTTGTCGGGTCCCATTCTTCATTACTCCATAGTAGTGTTCAGGGGAGTGTTGAAGATATTACACACACATAGGATATTTTTCCTTATTTTCCTATGTTTATTAGTCATTATTGAGGGTATTCTATTTCTTAGGAACATCTCCTACATTCTAGGAAAATATTCTCTTCAGTTTAGAGTCAGTTACACTTAGTTAGACTAGTGGAAGTCACTCATGCATGGAAACCTAGGTTTTATCACCAGTAGTTGCATGAGTTTCTCTCACTTCCACATGTGTGGCTCAGTTAACAAAATACCACATGACTACTTAAATAGGACTAGGTGGGAGTTAACTCCGATAATTGTCTATGTGTGTCTAGGTGTAATGTTCCCAAGTAGATTCACTAGGGAAATTGTTGAATTTATGACTTGTTTGTTTGTTTTTTGCAGGGTTACTTTTGGATGTTTCAATTTGAGTGTTTTATGGAGAGTTTTTGTAGCATTTAAAAGACAAAAAAGAAGAAAATAACAATATATAAGGGTTACAAACAAATATACTTCATTAAAGCTTCATATATGACCTTTATTTATTATAATAAGTTGGTATATCTGTATATCCGGTACAATAGAATAAGATGGACAAACCAAATATGCATGTTCCCTCCGGATACAAATATAGAGAGAAAATTGGGTCTCCAATATCCCTCACAAATGACTGAAGACCAATATGAGATTAATTTATTTTCGTGATGAGCAATAGTCTTCATATCTTTACCTAGTGCATGCATCACTGGCTGAAAAAGATATAGATTTCAGCCTCCCTAAATATGGCCTTCAAAATCATGAAAATAATGTCAAAATGTATATAATGAGATTCATATAACTTATGGAACAAGTTTGATACCAAACTCCCTAATAAAACCCTACAACTCACTTCCCCCTAGAGTATTGGTGTGCCTTCCTTCAACACATTTGCCCTCATGAGGAATAAAATATATATGCAAGTTGAAAACCTCCAAAATCTGATGGAAAAGGGAGCTATGCTGATGAAAATCACTCCTGCAAATACTTTCCCTGAAGATCTGACCCCCATGGAGAAAATCGAATACTTCTCCTTCATCTAGTGTACCCCACCTACTAGAAATTCATGTCAAATGCACTCTGCTTGCACAAATCTCTCATGAAATGGATCTAGACTAAGTAGAATGTTGAGGGAGGAATATTTAACCTCTTTAACCAATCTTGGACCAGGAACATAGGGATCTTTCACTTGCTTGTTGGTTCCTAGGGTTTCTTGACTCAAAACTCTTAAAATGTGAGTTGCATAGTTCAAGATATCTCAATAGAAGAAAAGAATGAATGAGCAGTGAGTCTCCCTCCTCTCACTTTTATACCTCCTGATCTAATTCTCAGTTGAGTTTATTTTTCATTTTTACTAAGGTTGTGATTTCATTTTCTCCTTAAGTCACTTAACCTTTTATTTTCTTTATGAAAATCACTTTAATAAAATATTAACATTAATTCCTTAAGTGACCTTTAGTTCCTCATACCCCTTTTTACCCATTGGACTATATTCTAGAGGGGTGACTAGACTACTTAGTCCTCCCTTGTTCTTGTCAAGGGGAGGGGGACATTACAGTCTCCCCTACTAGAAATTTCTTTCCCATAAACAATCCTAAACCTGTTTGTTGTATCACATATGTTATCACTGAAATATCATCCACAACATTGCACACGAATGGTTACATAAATACAACAATGCCAAAAAAAATTAGTTCACCTACAACACTAAAATGCATTCAAAAGGGAAAAAACTATACAATTCGGTAAAACATTAACATGCGCAAACTCACCAAAGGAAGTGGACACATAGTGCACAGGGTGTGCAGGCCAACAAATCCCTCAGAGCGCACAATGCACCAAGTGTGCGACTGTTTACAAAAAAATACATGCACTTCTATGAATGACACATTTATGGATCTTCTCGACCCCTCAAGCACTTATGGAGCAGCTCCGAACATTATTTGATCTTCATATTTGAGGGAAATCCGAATGTGGGGCTGGTCAAGGACTAGAGGGTGCCCTAAAAATGCCCTTGTTCACACCAAGAACCAATTACATTTTTCCTTGAATAAATGTTATAAATAAGAGACATGGGTTCACTAAGAAACCAATATCTTCATAGAATTATTATGTTGCAAGAATTCTCCCTTGAGAATCCACTTTTCTCTTTGGAGCCTTCAAGCATCATTGCAATAGGCCATTCCACTCACCTCTTGAGGGAATAGGCATTATTGTTCTTCACCATTTTCTAGTTTCTTCCATTTAATAAGAGCTCTCCATTAGCGAACTCAAGAGCCCTCCCAATGAGGAAGAGGGGACTCAAAAGGCCTCATTTTTCTATATAGTGTTTTTCCTACTAATCTATTGATCCATTGGTAGAATTATATTTGTCATTGGTTGATTTTTATGGTTCTAAGTTTCTCATGATTTCTTACTTTTATTTCTTAGCTGTTTTATTTTATTTCTTTGTTCATACATGTGTTTGGCTTGTTTAATCCACTCAAAAAAATTTGTCTTGTCAGCAGGCTCATCTAGACATGCAAGTGTTGTTTTTTTGCTCACCCAAGTGACAAAACCAACAAAACAAATTGGTGAACATACTGGGGATAGGTATCAAATTCCACCCTATTTGAGCTTAGAGAGAACTTATTTTTAATCAATTTGTCTTCCAGGTACCAAAACCAGCCTAGCCCAACCTGCCAAAGGCAAAATTCAAAGTTGGAGGAGGAGTATTTCACTCAACAATTTCTCCCCCGACACATGATAGGACATGCGCGGATTTCCCTACCCATGAACGTGCACTGTGTGTGCCACAAACTTCTTTGTACTACACATTATGTGCATCGTGCACCTATTGCACGCCTATCAGAGTTGTAACCTACGCATATCTCCTGTTTTTCAAAATTGTAAGTATTTTTATGATGATTTGAAGGCCCCTAACCTTAAAAATTGTAAGGGTTTTTATGATGATTTGAAGGCCTCATATCTAGAATAAATTGCTACTAAAATGTGAGCTTCACCTCCTCCTTCCTTATTTCTCTCGGGGAATTCTCAAGACATGTGTCATGTCTTTCGATAGGAATAATACTTCACTTGTTAAGAACCAAATATCAATATAGCATAGAAAAACCTTAGAATAGGTACTCAGTGCCTAGAAAAAGAGAGAATTTTAGATAATAAGCCTCTTCGAGGGGGAAACCTCATTTTAAACCACATAAATGTTCAAGTACAAGATGATTCCAAATGAAAATGTCTCCTTGGTATATGTTATCTCCAAAAATAAAACCGTCCTTTTAGTCGAGTTTTGTGGTGGATAGCATGGCTATCTATAGTTGCCTCAATTCATTTTTGAGTCTTTATAGTTGCAAAACTTAGGTTTCGGTTTTTGTCTTAAAAAATAATATGACCCATAAAGTCTTATTTTCAAAATTTGCATAATTCACTTTCAACAGCTAACTTGTGTCCAAAAGTTGAGTGTTAGTTGTGGAAAGTGGCAACTTTCAGTAGCTAAGGAGCGCTTCTCATAAGTCCGTGCACTGTTGAAAGTGGTGAATTTCAAAATGTCCAACAATCAGTTTCGTGGGTCGTGCGTTGTTGAAAGTGCATGCTTTCCACAGCTATGGAGCGGTATTTACAAGGTCGTGCATTGTTGAAATTGAAGACTTTCCGCAGCTATGGAACGGTTTTTACAAAGTTGTGCGTTGTTGAAAGTGAAAACTTTTCGCAGCTACAGAGCAGTTCATAGAAGGTCGTGCGCTGTTGAAAGTGAAGACTTTCCGCAGCTATGGAACGGTTTTTACAAAGTTGTGCGCTGTTGAAAGTGAAAACTTTCCGCAGCTACAGAGAAGTTCATAGAAGGTCACGCGCTGAGGAAAGTGAAGACTTTCAATAGCTAACGGGGATTTTCCACAGGACCATGCGCTGGTGAAAGTGGTAAGTTTCTATAGCTGAGGGGAGTTTTCCATGGGTCGTTGGTTGGAGAAAGAGAGAATCACGTGCGTGTTATCCACGTATCCAAAGACAAACAATGATATGATCATCCCACATCGTGCAAATCCAAATCATGCGCTGATGAAGTGGGTAATGATGGAAATTCAGTTTTGCACTTCAAAATCGGATTACGATGTAGATCTGGTTCAGAGATGCATGCTGCGCACTCATGGCACCGGAGATGGTAATTTCGAATCCGGAAACTCAGGTACAGAGGTTACTCTTGAGCTGGCAACATCAAATCAAATATTTGGTTCCATATCAGACATTGTTCACAAAGGACCGTTTAGGGTTTTAAATTGCAAATGGAAAGAATGATACTTAAACTTGCAGGGAACTTTTCAATCCCTTCCCGAGCTCCAAATGAAGATCTGAAAACACCATTGGAAATATTAGATTCTCTAGATGTCTATCGACTATTCATACATGAAAAACAAATTTTCTATGATCGAGAACTTCGATTTTGAAAATATGTCCACTTTCAACAGCGCAAATCGATATTTTATGACCCGTTAGCTGTTGAAAGTGCCACCTTTCCGCAGCTAAGGAGCGTTTTTCACAGGCTATGTGCTGTGGAAATCCTGTCACGGCAAGAATGTTATGATTTTTGCCCAGATCGTAATTTTTTGCAGGAGAATGAATTGAAACGTCTTCTAAGGCTTGATTAATGAATTATCAAGTCTATTTAATCAAACACTTTTGGAAAATGAAGAGAAGAAAAGGTGTACAAATGTCATTTACCATCTTTAAAAGAGGCAGAATTTCAGGGTTTTGGGAGCCACCTCACATAATTCGAATTTCAGAGAGTCTTGGGAGGCTGAGCTACACATCATCAGATTTCAACCATATTTTGAGGGCCAGCAGATAAAGATTCACTTTATTTGAGGATCTATTCTTATTTTTTGTTTACTATTTCTAGAAATTCAGATCCATAGTTTTAGGATCTAATAACTGAATTTTTAAGCTATAAAGCTACAGAATGAAGATGAATGAAGGGTTAGTTTTTGGATACAGGAATGTCATATGTAACAGGCCCATTGATGCTAATACTAAATCATAGTTTTCTTTCTCTTTGATATCAGTTTTCCACCTTCTTTCTGTATTTTTACTTAAGTTATCATGCCTTGAATGACTGTTATCTCATTGTTTGGCTCATAGCTTAGTAAACACCTTCTTCATTGTTTATTAGACCCTACATGTGTACTGGTTTATGAGCAATTTGTCTTTCTCCCACTTAAAGTTATCTACTGATTATCAATCCATGAGAGCACTAGTTCATTTGTTTATCATCTTGATTGTCTGAGTACTATCTTTGAATTGAGTTATGCCACTGATCCATTTACACAAAATACAAAAACATTTTTACTTGAAGTTACCAAGCACCTTTGGTCTATAACCACAAAGGGTTTCTTGGAGTGATAACAAAATGGCGCCGTTGCCGGGGAGAGGAGATTGAAGCTCAGCTTCCTTGGGACACGACACAGATCCAGCTTTGATGATAGACAAAGCCTGGACATTCACTTGGCTGTAATCTTCTATCTGGCGACTCCACGTTCAAAGACTCCAATGGGGAGGATCCTAATGATAAAAGATGAAGAGGCTGAAGCCAAGATCCAGGTATCAGTTCATTATTTTGCTTCATGAACTGTTGTTTTTCTTCATCAGCTCTTTCATGCTTTTCCCTGTGCATGTAAAGAGAATTATTTTATGCTTCGTATATTCAGAAAATCATCATCCTTATTGTATATATCCATCTTTAGAAGAGGAGATTTTGCAGCCCTGCATTGTAGATGTAGATTCGGTAACTTTACCTAAGCCCATTCACAAAGATTATCACTATATCTCTTTTCCTTCAGAATCTGATCAACCATGTGACCTTGAAAGGATAGAAATTGTTTCAGAACCTGTCCAGATCTCAGTCCCTCTGGCCATAATTTTTGAACCTGATCAGCAACTTACTATTTCTCATGATCAGCCCACATCTTTTCAAGTTAAGATCCGGATGAATATGTTCAAACCCTTACTGCTACCCCATCTTCTTCATCCTTATCTCGATGACTGTTATGAATATCTCCCTTTGTTTTCTGGAGAGAATCAAGCTTCAGTTGAGAGACACGTGGAATCCTTTTTGAATTTTGTTGATTGTTTTCATCTTGCTCATGAAGATGTGATTATGAGATTTTTTTCAAAGTCTCTGATCAAAGATGCTGCTGCATGGTTTAAAAGTATGAGAGCTGATTCAATTGGTTCTTGGATCGAGTTCTCTAATGATTTCTTGAAGTATTGGGGCAAGTACAAATCTCTAGATTCTTACCTTGTTGACTTTTATGCTTTGAAGAGAGAGCAGAGTCAACTTTGCATATTTTCAATCGAAAGTTTAACCGCATGTATCATGACATGCCTTTGGAGATCCGACCTTCAGAAAAAGCTGCCATGATACATTATCTTATGTGTCTTCACTCAAAACTTGCCCTTCTTCTGCTAGAAAGGGAGACTTCATCCTTAAATCAATTTTTTGGAGATGCGCAAGAGGTAGAGGAGAACATCCGTGCATCTAGGTGGATCAGAATGCAAGCTGATTCTGAAAATCTGCAAACATATGAGCAAGAAGATTGTGAGTATATTTCAGATTCTGAGCAAGAAAGCAGTGAGTATGAAGCAGATCTAGACCAACAGCCTGAGGGTGAGTACATTTCAGATTTAGAATCAGATTTGTCAACATTGGCAGAATGTTCTAGAGACAGGGAACAAGAAGGTGATCAGTTTTCCAACAAAGGAACAGCCATGGTTGAGCAGGAGAATAATGAGGTTGGAACAGTTTTAGAACAGCAGCAAGTATGTGACCTCTTTTTAGATTCGGATCTGAATTTTCCAACAATTTCATAGTACAGGTATGAATCTAAAGTTTATGATCAATTTGCAAATCAGAATGCATCTACGATAACCATTGATTGCATTGAAAACTACATGTTCCTAGTTGATCATAATCCTTGTTATTTAAACATTGCTCTATCATCATCCGCTGAGGACTGTTCTGAAGAAAGCAGTAAGTATGAAACAAATAAGAAACAACAGCTTGAAGGTGAGTTTATTTCAGATTCAGACTTAGATTTTTCAGTGTTGGCTGAGTACTCCAGAGACAGGTATACATGTGAAGCTTATGATCAGTTTGTAAATCAGGAAGAGCCTATGATGACTGATGATTGCATAGGCAATTATATGTTTTTTACTGATCTTTGTTCATATGATTTTAATACTGTCTTATCATCATCTTCTGAGAACTTTTCTGAAGAGGAAATTGTGATGATTGATGATCAAAATCTGAGATCAAGGGAACAAGAAGGTGATCAATTTTCTAGCAAAGGGATAGCCATGGCTGAGCAGGAGGCTACCATAGATGTGCAGTTGTTTTCCGAGGAGCAGCATGTTACTTATCTTCCTTTTAAGGATCCAGTGGCAGCTTTCATGGACTTATACTTTTCAGAAAACCTGAAGATTTCAGATTTCCTTAGTTTGCCAATATTTATGGGTGACAGTTTAAGATCTGCGGAAAATGCTATGAGCAGCCCTCATCTTTCAGATTTGCAGACACATGAAAATTATAGCAGACATGAAGACCTGAAGGGTGATGACCAGATTGCCCAATCAGTAAGTGAAAGTATTGCATCTGCAATATATGGTGAAGACAGCCCATATTTTCCAAATTTGCAGATAAAGACAGATTGCAGTAAACATATGCAGGAAGGGCAGCATAAAATATCAGATCAGAAATTCAGTTTGTATTTCTCTCCAGCAGAGATCAAGCATACTACATTCAGCGTTGAGTTTTGTGAAGGAAAAGAACAACAACAACATAGATAGTTGGACCAACAGTCCAAAGAGGTATTGCTTTATGAATTTGATGACCCTTTTGCTGACTATTTGGAGTCTATGAGCAGCATAGATGTTAAACATTTTCTGCCAGAAGAAGATTGTATTTATCATTTGTTCAAATCTCTCTTCTGCATGATATCTCTTCCATTATTATTCGGGTCAAGATCAAGGATTTTAATAGCAAATTAGTTTATGATTTGGATGCATTGGAAATTCCATCTTACTTTATAAATCTGCCTCTACTGGTTAGTATAGGGGTAGGTAGAGGAATAAGCTCGCCATGCAAGTAATTTGATCTTTTTTCAGTTGTTGATTTCATGAATAAGCTTGGGCTACATGCAAGTTACAGGGGAACAACTGCAAAGGCTTGTTGACTCCATGCCCAATGCTACTACAGGTTTGCAGAGGGATCAGTGCCAAAGGCTTGATGACTCGATGCCCAATGCTAAAGGCTACTGGAACTACTAGGTTCTTGGAAACCTCGCAGGGAGGTCTCCATCCCAGTTGGAGCCAGATGTTATCTCCCAAAATAAAACCGTCCTTTTAGTCGATTTTTGTGGTAGATAGCATGGCTATCGGTAGTTGCCTCAATTCATTTTTGAGTCTTTATAGTTGCAAAACTTAGGTTTCGGTTTTTGTCTTAGAAAATAATATGACCCATAAAGTCTTCTTTTCAAAATTTGCATAATTCACTTTCAACAGCTAACGTGTGTCCAAAAGTTGAGTGTTATCTGTGGAAAGTGGCAACTTTCAGCAGCTAAGGAGCGCTTCTCATAAGTCCATGTGTTGTTGAAAGTGGTGAATTTCAAAATGTCCAACAATCAGTTTCGCGGGTCGTGCGTTGTTGAAAGTTCATGCTTTCTGCAGCTATGGAGCGGTCTTTACAAGGTCATGCGTTGTTGAAAGTGAAGACTTTCCGCAGCTATGGAACGGTTTTTACAAAGTTGTGCACTGTTGAAAGTGAAAACTTTCCACAGCTACAGAGCAGTTCATAGAAGGTAGTGCGCTATTGAAAGTGAAGACTTTCCGCAGCTATGGAACGATTTTTACAAAGTTGTGCGTTGTTGAAAGTGAAAACTTTCCACAGCTACAGAGCAGTTCATAGAAGGTCACGCGCTGAGGAAAGTGAATACTTTCAACAGCTAACGGGGGTTTTCCACAGGACCGTGCACTGGTGAAAGTGGTAAGTTTCTACAGCCAAGGGGCGTTTTCCATGGGCCGTTGGTTGGAGAAAGCGAGAATCATGTGTGTGTTATCCACGTATCCAAAGACAAACAATGATATGATCATCCCACATCATGCAAATCCAAATCATGCATTGATGAAGTGGGTAACGATGGAAATTCAGTTTTGCACTTCAAAATCGGATTACAATGTAGATCTGGTTCAGAGATGCATGCTGCGCACTCATGGCGCCGGAGATGGTAATTTCGAATCCAGTAACTCAGGTATAGAAGCTGTACTCTCAAGATGGCAACATCAAATCAAATATTTGGTTCCATATCAAACATTGTTCACAAAGGATCGTTTAGGGTTTTAAATTGCAAATGGAAAGAATGATACTTAAACTTGCAGGGAACTTTTCAATCCCTTCTCGAGCTCCAAATGAAGATATGAAAACACCATTGGAAATCTTAGATTCTCTAGATGTCGATCGACTATTCATACATGAAAAATGGATTTTCTATGACCGAGAAATTCGATTTTGAAAATCTTCCCGCTTTCAACAGCGCAAATCGATATTTTATGACCCGTTAGCTATTGAAAGTGCCACCTTTCCCCAGCTAAGGAGCGTTTTTCACGGGCTATGCACTGTGGAAAGCCTGTCACGGCCAGAATGTTACAATTTTTGCCCAGATTGTAATTTTTTGCAAGAGAATGAATTGAAACCTCTTCTAAGGCTTGATTAATGAATTATCAAGTCTATTTAATCAAACACTTTTGGAAAATGAAGAGAAGAAAAGGTGTACAAATGTCATTTACCATCTTTACAAGAGGCAGAATTTTAGGGTTTTGGGAGCCACCTCACATAATTCGAATTTCAGAGAGCCTTGGGAGGCTGAGCTATACATCATCATATTTCAACCATATTTTGAGGGCCAGTAGATAAAGATTCACTTTATTTGAGGATCTATTCTTATTTTTTGTTTACTATTATTGGAAATTCAGATGCATAGTTTTAGGATCTAATAACTGAATTTTTAAGCTATAAAGATACAGAATGAAGATGAATGAAGGGTCATTTTTTGGATACAGGAATGTCATATGTAACAGGCCCATTGATGCTAATACTAAATCACAGTTTTCTTTCTCTTTGATATCAGTTTTCCACCTTATTTTTGTATTTTTACTTAAGTTATCATGCCTTGAATGACTGTTATCTCATTGTTTGGCTCATAGCTTAGTAAACACCTTCTTCATTGTTTATTAGACCCTACATATGTACTGGTTTATGAGCAATTTGTCTTTCACCCACTTAAAGTTATCTACTGATTATCAATCCATGAGAGAACTAGTTCATTTGTTTATCATCTTGACTGTCTGAGTACTATGTTTGAATTGAGTTATCCCACTGATCCATTTACACAAAATACAAAAACATTTTTACTTGAAGTTACCAAGCACCTTTGGTCTACAACCACAAAGGGTTTCTTGGAGTGATAATAGTATATATAGGAGACTAGGGGGTACAATTACAACTAATGGACCCAAGCTGACATAAATAAAATAACATTACTAATGTAATATTCCCCAATTAATGGGTAATGTGCCACTATTTATGGATTAACATGCCCCTCCCCTTAAGACAAGTGTTGTTCGCAACACTTGATTAATTTTGGATTCTTTTGTATAAAAGACTCATCTTCCCAAGTGGAATCTTCAGCAGGAAGTTTCCTCCACTTAATGAGACATTCTGAAATGGATCTATTCCTTAACTGGTGAATTATTGTGACAGTTATGGCTTTAGGCTCCAATATGATTGTTCCTTCCTCATCATGTTCTGGAAATATAGTTTGAACTACGATCTTGTCACCTATAACTTTCTTTAAGCATGAAACATGGAAAACTGGGTGTATTCGTGAGGATGCAGGCAACTCCAATTTGTATGCCATAGTACCAATATTTTGCAACACCTTATAAGGACCATAGTAATCTAACGATAATTTATTATCCTTCTTGGCTTGATTGAGGGACATCTGTTTGTATGGTTGTAGTCTTAAAAACACCCAATCCCCTACTTCAAAACTTCTTTCACTACGGTGTTGATCTGCTTGTTGTTTCAAGTGATTTTGTGCCATGGTTAGGTTGTCTTTTAAGATTTGGATAAATTTTTGTTGATGCTCGATGTGATCTTCCACTGCTTGAACCTTGGATTTTTCTTTTAGATAAGAAGTGATGGAAGGAGGGTGGTATCCATAGAGTTCCATAAATTGTGTCATTTTTGTTGCAGTATGAAAGGAAGTGTTATACCACCATTCTGCCAAGGGTAACCATTTGAACCATTGTGTTTATTTATCAGATACAAAGCAACTAAGGTAGACTTCTAGAAATTTGTTCACTATCTCGATTTGTCCATCAAATTGAGGATGATAGGATGAACTATCAGCCAATTGAGTACCCAAACAAGAAAACAATTATGTCCAAAAATGTTCAGTGAAGATAGGATCTCTGTCACTTACAATAATATTTGGGATTCCATGTAGTTTTTGAACTGTCTCTATGAATGTGGTGGAAACTGTACTAGATTTGAAGGGATGAAAGAGTGCACAAAATTGTGAGTACTTGGTCATTATATCAACAATCACCATGATGACACTCTTTCCTTCAAACTTCAGTAAACCTGTGATGAAATCCATGGAAACCTCCTCCCAACGTTGACTTGGGATGGCTAATGGTTGTAAAATACTTGGGGTCTTAATTGTTTCCACCTTATTTTGTTGGCAAACCAAACACTCTGCTATAAACTTTTGAAAATCAGTTTTAAGGTCATCCAAAAAAAAATCCTTCTTGACCCTATGGTAGGTTTTCAAAAATCCTGAGTGCCCTCCTACCGGAGAGGTGTGCAATTCCAATAGTATCTTTTGTTTTATTTGCGAGTTATTACATAAATATAAGAGATCTTTGTACCATAGTGAATCATTTTTTGATGTAAATGTATTTGATCCACTGGAATCCTGTTGCAGCCTTTGAATGAGAGTCCACACATTTTCTTCATTCTTCCATTCATCCCTCGCTTCTATTATCCAATTGGGTTGGATGATCGAGATAGCACAGAGAAAGGCCTCAACATCTTCATCCTTTCTTGAGAGTGCAACTACCACAACATTTTTCTTCCCTTTTTTATAGATTATTTCAAAATCATAACCCAATATATCGGTCACCCATTTTTGTTATTATTCTGAATATAGTCTTTGTTCCAATAAGTATTTAAGACTATCATGATCTGATTTGACCTTGAAGTGCCTACCTATTAGGTAATGGCGCCATTTCTTCAATGCATGTAGTATTGCCATAATTTCCTTCTCATAAATGGGTTTGTGTAACTCTTTTCCCTTGAGTGGCCAGCTTTCAAAATACAAGGGCCTTCCTTCTTGCATTAGGACAACACCAATTCCATTTCTTGAGGCATCACATTCCACAATAAAGGTTTTTGTGAAGTCTGGTGTGGTCAAGAAATGATATTTACACATCACCTCTTTAAGATGTTCAAAATATTTAGTTTCCTCTAGAGTCCATGAAAATGCATCCTTCTTAGTTAGTGTCGTTAAAGGTGCTTCTATTCTCCTATAGTTCCGAACAAACTTGCAGTAGTAACCTTTCAAACACAAAAATCCTCTAAGATTCTTCAATGTTTTTGGAATTGGCCAGTCCATCATAGCCTTAATCTTGTTATGGTCTATCTTGACACCTTCATGAGATACAATATGACCCAAATACTCTACCTCCTTCACCCCAAAGAGACATTTTTACGGTTTGGCATATAGTTGTTTCTCCTTTAATAGTTGTATCACCTTGTCAACATGTCGCACATGATCCTCCCAATACTTTCTATAGATTAGTGTATCATCAGAAAATACTAACAAAAAAATTTGAAGGAAGGCCTCGAAAATGGAATTCATCAACACTTGGAATGTGGAAGGTGCATTTTTAAGGCCAAAAGGCATGACCGAAAATTCATAATGGCCTTCATGAGTTTGGAATGTTATTTTTGGGATATATTTTTCCTTCATTCTAATCCGATGATACCCTGAACGAAGATCCATCTTTGTGAAATAGATTTCTCCATGTAGTTCTTCTAACAATTCATCAATGATGGGAATGGGAAACTTATCTTTAATAGTGATCTGATTGAGCTCTCTATAATTTGGACGCATATGCCATGAGCCATCCTTCTTGAATACCATTACCACCGACGCAAAGCAAGAACTTTGCCTAGGTCTAATAATGCTAGCCTCTAACATTTCTTCAACCATACACTCAATTTCACTCTTCTGGGCATAAGGGCATATGTACAGCCTGATGTTAGGAGGAAAACTCCTATGAATTAGGTGAATATAATGATGATGATTTTGAGTGGGTGGAAGACCTTTGGGAATATCTTCAAATACTTCGAAATACTTATCAATGATCCCTTGGATATCTAGGGAAATAGATGGCTTAGATGTTTGAACATCTAGTGAGAATAGTTGTGCAATAACACCTTGATGCGCCCTTTTCAATAATTTTTTCATTCCATTAGAGCTTATCAGCTTACTGGGTTTCTGAGTGATACCTCTTAACTCAATTTCCTTTCCTTCCAATGAAAATTTCATGAAAAGTTCTTGAAAATTAAAAGCCACTATTCCTAATGATTGTAACCATTGGATTCCTAGTATGACATCAGCAACACCCATGGGTATAGAAATCATTGGACTATTCATTACATATTCCCCCATAGTAAGATTGATATTACTTCATTTTCCTGAGCAATTGATAGTTCCTTCAGCTGCAATCATTACTTGAAACTCTGGCACTAGATATACAAAGCAATTGAGAGTTTGGGTAATTTATAGTGAATGAAATTATGAGTACTACCAGAATCAATTAGGACTATTACCCATTTCCTTTTGATATATCCTTCGATCTTAAGGGTTTGAGGAATGTTAATTCTAGCCAATGAATTACACGATATCGTGGGAGTCAACTATTCAAAAGAAATTGCTTCTACATTTTCATCTTGAGATGGTTCTTGTTCTTGTTCTTCCTCCTCTTCACAATCTATGTAGAATAATTTATTATCACCACACTTATGTCCCTTACTGTAATTGTCATCACAATTAAAGAATAAACCTTTTTCTTTTCTTTCCTCCTACTTTTGAGGTGTCAACCTTGTAGGTTGAGGTGTTTTAGAAGAAGGAGCATTATTCTCTCTATGGATGTTAGGATTGGTCCTTCTAGTAGCCATAGCCATATTTTTACTTTCAACATTTCTTTCCACCCTAAATGCATTCTCCAATGATTTGGGTTCCCAAAGACGAACCTCATATTGAATGTTATCCCTTAAATTTCCTATGAATACATCAATCAAGTGCTCATATGGAATATATGTTACCTTTATATTCAATCTTTGGAAGTTCTCAATATGCTCTATAGCTGAACCCTTTTGATTGAGATTTATCAATTGGCTAAAGAAGTTATTGCTCCTTGTATCCTCATAGTGTGTGAGAACAAAGCCATCGATAACATACAAATTGATTGGGTTCTAAATATAAAGAAGCAATTCGTACCTTTTGTGTATGTGGCACATTATGTAGATCAAAGAATTGTTCCATCTAAAATATCCATGTGATTGGGTCCTTGCCATAAAACTTCCTCATATCGATCTTAGGAACATGGCTGGTCTTCAAACCAAAGTTGGAGTTTCTCCAGTCTTGATTCATCTTCCTTATGTCCTCATCTTGAATTTCATGGGATACATTTTCAATTTCAGGTGTCCTCTCTATTAGGATATTTTCCAATCCTTCCATGATCTCCCTTTTTAAACCATCCATATTAGTATCCATTATTGCCTCTAATTTAGCTTTAGTTGAATCCATCATCCCTTGTAGTTCATCTTTTGTCACTGTATTATTTTGTAATTCATTTATGTCCCTACTCATTTCTTCACCTTCATCAAGAGTCCAAGTAGGACTGTCTGGAGGCTTATTTGGTGTAGAAGTTTCCATTTTTGGTGGCATGTTGGCCAAGTATCACTTTTAAACCTTGATTTTTATGTGGTTCTACTAGACAATATTTCTTCTATTGTATCTCCAAAGTTTCGGCCCTTCTGGGTATGAAAAAATCTTTTTTATAATTCTCTGATATTGCTTCTCTGCAATGTTATAGGTCTGATCAAAATTGGATGTTCCAAGTGGAATTTATGGTAACTTCCCCACAACTTTCTCATTTTTGGCCTTTCCCGGATATCTCACTTGTATAGCGTGTCCCGCACAAATTAATTGATATAAAATTATGAAACTTGTATCAGATATACTATGGATTGTCCACTATCCAATTACACTAGTCTCACTCAATTTGGATACTCTAGGAAGAAGTTATGATTGTTTTACCCAGAACACCTGCTTGATACTAGTCAATAGTACTAGTCAGATACCCTATCTTCCACGGGGTGTATATACAAATGTAAGATGACCCAGAATCTGAAATTGTTATCATAGATACTTTACTAATTTATGTGAATAAACTCCAAATTTCAGGGTCTGAAACGTTACAAAAATTGTTTTATAGTGAAAATTTTGCAATGACTCAATTCAGGATGATTCTGGAACCCTATCTTACACAGGTTGTATCTCTGAAAGTATAAGGCTTCAGGTGCTAAAATTGTAAAACAACGTACCCTGATCTATATTGTAAATATCCTCTAAGGGGTTCCTTCTGAAAAATTGTAGAAACAAAATTATAGCGAAAATCCCAAGGTGTCTCAGATGTAGCAGCGAAACCCCAAGACCTTGAGCTTGGATACCATATGTTAAGAACCAAATATCAATATAGCATAGAAAAACCTCAGAATAAGTACTCAACGCCTTGAAAAAGAGATAATTTCATTTAATAATCCTCTTCGAGGGGGCAACCTCTTTTTACACCACATAAATGTTCAAGTACAATATGATTCCAAATGAAAATGTCTCCTTGGTATATATAGGAGACTAGGAGGTACAATTACAACTAATGGACCCAAGCCGACATAAATAAAATAACATTACTAATTTAATATTCCCCAATTAAGGGGTAATGTGCCACTACTTAGGGCTTAACGTCACTTTTCCTCCTCTTCCTCGAGGAAAAGAGTTTCTTCCACCATATTGTCTCCCTCGGGAACTTCCTCCTCTTTCTGAGTGATTATGTGGTTTTCTAGTCTCAACCTTGGGATTTTGTGCCTTATCATGGACAATTCCCTTACCTCTGTTTAGACTTCTTCCTCTACTTTTCTGGCCAACTTCTCCTCTGACTTTAGCATAATCTGATAAGAATCTTCCATTGTACTTACTGTCAACATGTTGATTTCATCCTGGATTTCATATCTTAGGCCTTTAACCTGGAAACCTTTTCATCATCTTTTACTCTCTGTCCATCCCTGATGTCAGTTATGTCTGCATTGCAATCATCTACTTTACATATCTTGCGATCAATTGTTGGAGCTTTATGAAAGACTTGATCAACTGTTGGAGCTTCATGCAATATTTCCTCTTGATCGTCATCACCTCCTCCTATTTATACTTCCATTCTTTCAGCCTCCTCATTCCCATCACCTCCGCCTGATTCTACTTTCATCATTTATGCCTCCCCCTTCCCATGACTTGATTCTAATTCTACTTCCATCATTTATTCCTCCCCCTTCCTAGTAGATCAATATTCTCTTCTGCAACATCCATTAAATCTAAATCTCCTTCCAAATTTTCATTTTCTTCCCTGGGTTGTTGCATGTCTGGACTACATGGCTTTAGTTGTACTCATCTTGGTTTGGACTTTCGACGGCTTGAATATTTTTCCCTAGGTTGTTGCATCTATGGTTGTGATTGTGTTGGTGGTTGTTGCACGTCTGGAATAACTGGCTATTTTTGAGGTTGTGGTTTTCTTAGTGGTTGTTTCATGCATGGAGTAGATGAGTTTATTTGTTCTATTCTTGGTTTGGAATTTTGACGACTTTCATTTTTTGCACTAGGTTGTTGGGTGTCTATAGTAAATTTATTTCTAAATGTGAGCTTTGCCTCCTCCTTCTTTATTTCTCTCAGGGAATTCCCAAGATATGTGTCTTGTATTTCCATAGGCATAACACTTCACTTATCCTCAACTACCTCTTCCTCTTCCTCGATGAAAATATTTTCTTCCACCATATTGTATCTTTTAGGAACTTCCTCCTATTTCTGAGTGATTATGTGGTTTTCCAGTCTCAACCTTGGTATTTTGTGCCTTATCAAGGACAATTACCTTACCTCTTTTTGGAATTCTTACTGTACTTCGCTGGCTTTTTTTTCTAGCCAACTTCTCCTCTATCTTCAATGCAATTTGATAAGCATATTCCACTGTCCTTACTGTCATCATGTTGATTTCATCCTGGATTTCATATCTCAGGCGATTAATATACTTGACAACCTTTTCATCATCTTTTTCTCTCTGTCCAACCCTAATGTTCAACTTGTAGAACTCCTCTATGTACTCTTTCATTGTCATTCCCTTCTGTCTCAAGTTTTGCAACTTCCTGAATAGATTTATATGATAATCCTTCGGTATGAATTTATCCTTCATCTTGGCTACCATTATGTCCCAATTCTTGATCTTTTGTTTTCCTTTGCATCTTCTATCAGCCTGCAGTTCATCCCACCACAACGTTGCATGTCCTTTTAATCTTGTGACAACATGCTTCACATTTTTGTCCTCGTCGACATCTTCATAGTTGAATTACTTGTCTATTGATATTATCTAATCCATCAATTCTTTAGCATCTAAATTTCCTTCATACATCAGGATGTCTATCTTCACTCTAGCTCCCAATTTGAAAACCACTTTCAACAAGCATTCCTCTACAACATCCTCTATTGTAGCTTCTTCAATTTCCACTTCTTTATTCTCTGCATCACTGAAGTGTCCAGCATCAGGTGCTCTCCTTTGTGTTGTCTCGATAGCATATAACCTTGCGTGAAGTTCTCTCATATCCATTTCCACAGCTTGATTTTCTACAGGTGGCCCTGCATGTCTTCTAGGTGGCATTGTGATGAAATTTATCCTTTACACAACTACCACTTGATCTATCTGATACCACTGGATGTTATAAAACTACTTCCTTATTTCCTACCTACAAAAATCAATTATGTGGCTCTGATACCTCTTGATGGTATCAAACTATCTCCTTTCAGATTCTCACCTTTTCCTGCTATATTCAAGCAAATTGTTGCTCTTATACCACTTGATGCAGACCCCCTCCCCTCCTAGGGGTTTCTCGACCTCCTAGTCAAGGATCTTCACAAGGCTGAGTCGAATTACCTCCTCGAGACCCTGCTAGCCTCCAATTCGGTTTAACACGGGCCCTTTTATCACCTTAGGCACAGGTTGTATGGAAAGTACGGTCCCTTTTCTTAGCGCTCTTTAAACTTTGAATTTTGTAGGTGCTAACTCCTTCTGCTAGACCCTCTCTACACGCGGCCTCAGGTTATGACCCAGAGCTAAATCCTGAAAGGTTCTTCAGACTTCGTCATTCGGGAGTTCCGAACATTCCAACTCCTTTTCATCCTGAAGTGCTTCACACCCAAAGAAACAAATTGAGCACCTCGTGCTCCAACAATTAACAGCTGGAATTTTCCCTCTGCGATCTGATGACACACATCCACTTCAGATCAATCTCCATGATCTCCTTTGCTAGATTGGCCTTTGGGAGTTTTTGGATACTCTACCTTCACCTTTCCTCCGAAGGACTCTTCCTCCAAAGCTTGTGGATCTATACCACATGTCCTATCTAGATCCAATGGTCCAGATATACTCACTCTTCATGACTTCAGCAGAAATAGTCATATGCCCTACACAATTTTTTCGAAGCTCTTCCCCCAAGCTTGATTATCCACTGCCATGTATTCTCCTTGTAGGCAACGACTAGGATTACTTTGCAGCTTTCGGAATTTGGCAATCCCCTCTCTTCAAACACTTCAAAGACCTATGAACCATGAAGGGTCAAAAGAATCCATGGCTAACCTTCGTGCAACTCTCCCAGATCTGACGGTCTGGAATGATCATGCTTCCTCCTGAATGGATCTTGCTCATTAATTTGTGAAATGTTAAAGGGATCCTCCCTATTAAATATTTCTCCCCACTTCCTCTTCTGAGATTGTTATCCCTTAAAACTACTAACTCCTCAGAGTGTTTTCTTTGACACTTAGTCGAAATTGACCCTAAGCATGCCTTGCAATAGGTTTTCCTCCACAACTTATCTTCTTTGTGAGTTACTGTGCACACCTTGAAACAGTTCTTCACACTCTTTTTCAAATACTCTTAAGTTACTCATCTTTAGCTTGCGAGTCAAAATACTCTGTCAACGCACTCCTTGCGGACAATATGCACTCCTTGCATACAAATATCCAAGTTATCTATCATGAACATGTTCCTCCTTGAAACCCTAAACTTGTCATAATGACTTCTTTGATACTTAGCCAAATATCATCCCTACCCACACCTTGTAACAACCTTCCTTCAACTTAACTCTTGACAGGAGACTATGCAGTCCTTGAAACAATTCTTATATGGCTCAATTGTTCCTCCTAAACAATATGACTCTAAGTGCATTTCCTCCTATACACACTTTCAAGCTATCCCTCCTGAATTTCTCAGTCAAAACAGATTATGTCAATGCACATCTTGTGGATGCTTATGCCCTCCTTGTGAACAAAATTTTCACGTTATCTCTTCTGATCTTCTCAGTTGAAAAAGACTCTAGAAACATACACTTTGCAGACACTATGCACTCCTTGCACAAGCTCATAGAAGAGAAAAAATTGAAACTTATCTAATCCTCACATATTCATACATTCAACCATATAAATGCATTCATAACATAAGAACAAGTAACAACAGAGAATTGAAATTAACAGATAGCCTACCATTCATTCATTCAGATAGAAATAGTAACAAAAACACCAAACATGTGGATCAATGTTTCTCTGTTATATTCATTCAAATTATATGTACATGGGCTCATACAATGGTCTTCAACATATCTCAGCAACTCTCTTAACAACAACAACTAGTCTCTGCAATTTTCACCTAAATTGCAACAACAACAACTCTCATCAGCCTTCAACTACAATAATCTTTAGTGGCCTCATTTAGGCATACATTACATTTATTTATACAAAAGATCTCATAGAATTTTCCCTCCAACTACCTTAGTGCTATCCTATCGAAATAAAATCTTTCAACTACTAAGGATTTATTACAATAATGTTCGAGACAGACAAATAAGAGAAAAATCTTTGAATTTGTACTACAAGCTACTACATTAAAGGAAAATACACTCCCCATCGATCTCATGCGATGGTTCAGCTCCTAAAACATTTGAGATGCTCTTTAATTACAATATTTTCAAGGTATTTCATGACATGCCATCTTTAATATTCGAAAATCACTTCGTAATGTGTGCTAGGGTGTTGAGTTGTCTTCCACTTGCACCTTGACGATGATGCTCCTACATCACATGTCCACAAGAATGGAGCACAGTGGTGAGTGAAGCCATAGGAGGCCGACCGAGGCAGTCAACGACATGATTGGAGATACCTATCTTATACTTGATGTTGAGATGCAACTGCTGCAGGTAGGTGGACCACTTCTAATGATGGTCATTCTACAATTTCCCCTGTGTTTGTATGAACTGCAGAGGCTTGTGATCAGTGTGTATGATTTTCTCTTTCCCCAGAATGTAGTGTTTCTATTAAAAACAAACTTGTACAATGGAATACATTTCCTTGTCATAAGAGGGGTATTTTCGGATAGTATTGGAGAGTGTCTCACTATGGTATTCCAACAGATGCCCATTTTGAGTGAGAACTGCACCCACAACATAGTCATATGCATCAATCTCAATATTGAATGGTTGTTGCAGATCAAGCAAGGAAAGTAATGGAGCTTAGCACACACAATGCTTCAAATCATCGAATTCTCATTGTTTCTCCTTCCCCCACATGAAATTGGCCCTACCATTTCCCTTGGTCACTTGGCTCAGGGCCCATGCAATATGGGAGAATCCCAACATGAACCATCGGTAGAAGTTGTCTAGTCCCAAGAAGATCTAAAGCTTAGTTAGTGTGGTCGGGGCTAGCTAGTCATGGATGACTCGGATATTAGTTGGATCAACATGTACCCCATGCTCATAAAAAATGTAGCCCAAGTATGGGACCTTTTTCATACCAAAAGAGCATTTTTCCAAGTTGGCATAAATCGTGGGCTATCGCAAAGTGCTCAAAACCTATTGAATATGTCGCATGTGCTCCTCCCACATTCTGTTGAATATGAGGATGTCATCCAAATATACTACCACAAAGGATTTTGTGAAGGGTCTCAATACATCATCCATTAACCTCATGAAAGTGGTGGATGCATTTGTTAATCCAAAGTGCATGACTAGCCATTCATAGATACCCTTTTTAGACATGAAGGTTGTCTTCCATACATCATTTGGTTTGATGGGAACCTGGTGGTAGTTAGACATTAGGTCAATCTTGCTAGAAAAAAAATTCCCCTTTGATTTGGTCAAGAAGGTCATCAATCCTGGGAATAGGGTAGCAGTTCCTGACTGTGATTTTGTTTAAGGATTTGTAATCAATCTAGAGTCATCAAGTCCCGTCCTTCTTCTGCACTAGTACAATCAGGCTTCTACAAAGGGAGGGATTGGGTCTTATGTGCCCCTTTTGAATAAGCTCTTGTATCTAATGCCTGATTTCGTCATTTTCCATTAGTGAGCGTCGATAGACTGGTCCATTAGGTAGAGGTGCGTCGGGGGTCAGATCAATTGTATGCTTGACTTGGAAATGTGTAAGTACCTCTGTAGGTGAGGAGAAGATGTCTTTGTATTCTTCCATGATCCCATCCACTTGCTTCTCCTTCAAAGAGAGGCACTGTGTAGAGGCCATGGATGTGGCGGCGACCTTCTACTTACTGTGAGCATGGATCACAAAGAAGAAAAACTTCTTGTTCTATGAAATGAGCTTATTGCATTTCTTAGTAGAGATTAAATATATAGAATTAGGCGGTGCTACCTCTAGGATCCTGTACAATTGTCTACCCAGAGTAATAATAACACTACGGGGTCTAGATTCATACACAAAATGACGCTTCCACAAATATGGTTTTCCTAAAAGAGCAATACAACATTCAAGGGGAGAAATATCGCACAGTACCTCATCTTTGAAAGGCTTGATGTCATTGGGCAGACGACATGGTTCATTGAAATGAAGATCTCTTCCTTGGCGAAGCCAACCGATGGTGTACGGATGTGGGTACAATGTCGCTAGCAGGTCCAGCCGCTTGAAAACCTTTGCTAAAATCAGGTTCTTTTTACTACCACAATCGACAATGAAATGAAGTGGAGCCCCTTTTACCCACATCTACGAGTGAAAGAGGTTTTCCCCTTCCTTTGGTTCTTTTGGTTCGCTTGGCCGAAATTTTGTGGTAGTGATAGTGGCACTGGGTTCAGGATCGATAATCTGCTTCCCTCCTTCAGGATTTGACTCAGAAATAGACTCATCCTTGGAATCAGAAGCCTTCATATCATCCACGAGGGACTACTTGGATCAACATTCTACGATGTTGTGCCAAGGAATTTTATGGTACTCAAACCAGTTTCCCATGTCCTTCTTCATCTTCTCCTTTCCCTTCTTGTGTTGCAGCTTGGACTAGTTGTCCTGAGGGCAGCCATCTCGACTTGGTCCCTTGCTGTGTGGGTTGGGTCTACCTTTTCCATGCTTCTACTATGAGTTGTTTGTAGATCCAAACTCTCACCTTTTCTGCTTAAATTTATTCTCGATATTGACAATGTATTTATAAGTCATTCCCATTGAGGCGATGTCTAGGAACTCCATTTTTGTTTGAGTGTATCTATGCAAAAAACCTTGTTATTTGAGCACCAGATGAAGCTCATATTATTTTATACCCAATTTGGTACATAGGGTATGGAAAATATTGGTGAAATATGGTATTGTCTGGTCCCTTTCTTGACGTATGGTGGTCCATCTTGTGTATTGATCCTCGTAGCTTCCAAAAAGGTTGCATTGTTCTTTAATGGTGTCTCAGAAGGAATCCCATGTAGGGTATACCAAAAACACTATATATTCCTCCATGACCCTTTGCTCAGAGCAAGTATCCCACCAGTGTTTAACATGGGGAACGACCTTGAGGAGTGCATAAGTGATATTTTCCCTATCAGAAAAATTGTGGACCGAAAAAATATCCTTCGAGTAGATTCAACCATTTATCTATATCATCTTCATCTATCAGTCCTTCAAATAATGGAAAATCAAAATTTACATGTACCTTGAAGGGGGTTTCATGGCCGCTTGATGAAGATGCTTCTCCTGTGGACAGTCGTCGAAGGATTTGCACAAAGTTGTCCATAATTTTGTTCCTTTTTCATGGGAGGGATTCCTCGAGCAACATTTTAATAGGATCTCTTGCTCCATCATCTTTCCTTTTGTCCCCCATGGATTTTTGTCAAGCTCAGGGTGACCGATCTTGTAATGGATCGATTGGTTCGAGTCCCAACTTCTTGTACCCAGATCTTGTCGAGGACATGCACGAAGAAAAATAAATGAAGAGAAAACCACTCTGATACCACTCATCCATATTTAGGAGAGGAACAAACTGATTAACATAATGAATATAGTAAACACAAATATATGAAGAATAACACAAATATCTAGTGAACAATATCTTCTATTAAATAATGAAATAGGTTGAAACTGTAAAACTGCAGAACTTAAACACTTGCTTGAATGGTGGTAGCTATCTCTGAGAAGAGATGTGGATTCTACGCACATCCATCTGAGAATAATCCATTACAATGAGGCTCTAGAATCATTTTTATATTACTTATGAATTCTTGAACCCTAGACATCCAAAACCCTAACCCTAGAAGGTGAAACGCCAAAATTCATGTGGGCCCTATGGGTAACTTGGTGTAATTCGGTACCTCAACTTCCTAGGGTCATAACTTTTGCATACGACCTACATTTTAGGTTTGTGACAGCCAATTGGAAATCTCTTTCAGAGAACTACACATTTCTCCGTAAAAATCTAACTCTATCTACATTTTGACTATGGTGAGGAAAAAAAACAGGGCCCCAAAACAGCCCCAGAAATACAACAAGATGTGTTGACATTAAAACATACAAGATAATCCAATTGGATTAGGCGATAGGTCACATGTATCCACCTGGAGGATGTGTGGGACTTGAGAAAAACCCAGAAGTGTAGAACCTACAATTAGAAAGCAATACAGAAGAACGTGTTGAACAAAAAAAAAACATGAGGAGCTAGTTGTAATAGGTGGGTGGCCACCAATATCCACCCAGATCAAGAATAAATGCATTCAAGTAATAAAAGAAACAGATAATAATATGAAAATAAGATATGACCATCAAAATGCCTTTTCCATTTATTTCCAATATGAAAATATTGTCTTTGTCTTACAGTGGAGTCTTTACAAAAATATTCCTTGAATTCCCAAACTAATCGACCCACATACAGTCTTTTCAATGTCTTTTTAAAGAACACAAATTACTCCTGTAGATCTTGTTTTTAATATTACAGTTTTACAATAGGATCATATCATTTGACTATTTACTAGGAGATAAAATCTCATAGGAGCACTTCTAATTCCTATATTGTAATATTCTTAACAATCAGTCTAAATATAGATTAGGTGACAGCTTGATGAAGCTTTGCAAATCCCACAAAAAGAGGAATACTATGTTGTTGAACTAGTTCATCTGAGATACCAAAAATTTATATTTGAACGAAGCACTAAGAACCAAAATGCTCATATTTACTATCTTGGTAATATCATTGAGCAATCAAAAACTGAGGCAGACTTTCCTTGGACTGTTATTGTATAATAACCACAGAAGCCCTAGTGTCCCTATGTTTGAGCTTAGTTGTTAGCGCCACATTATGCCAATACAATCTTATATTGGATTCTCTTACCTCCTTTAGCAAGTCCTTCTTCTCTTTCCTCTTCCTTTTGAATTCTCGCATATTTTCCTATTGTTTATCATTCCATTGCTCTACAAAGGAATTTTCTTTCTTCAATTTCTTAATAATACCCTACAACTCTTTTACCCTCTCCTTTTCTTTCCTTGCTTCCACCTTGTATTCTATATATTCTTCTAGTAGGGAAGGTAGGTTCAAATCTATGGAATCTTGGGGTTTCCTTAGTTTAATTTCATACTTTTAGGATATCCCAGTGCTAAGATCCTCTTCTTCATTGCTTTTTTAGTCTCTGGTTTCTGGAAGATCTTGTGGCTGGTATATTTTTGTAAAAAGATCATTTTTCTCATCACTAATTACATATTTTCCTTTGAATGTAGATTCGGTGACTGAAGTTGACTTTGTAGTTTCAATGGTTATAGGTCTCCTTGAATACTGTGCAATCTGTTTTCCCTTTTCACATTTTTTCCTTTGTTCTTCAGATTTCTCTGTTGACCTGTGTGAAGAAGATGCCAAGGTCTATTTTTTTATCTCTTTCTTAGTATCTTCTAAATTGTCTTCTATGATAATAAGGTTTTCCTTTTTGATAGAAGGATGAAACATAGCCTTTGAATTCAGCTTGAATTTGTTTGCAGCCCTAGTAGAATTTCTTCTAGGGTATTTAGATACATGTGTCTTCTTCTTACTCTATTTCTTACCCTTTGAAACCTTTTTTCCTATAGGTTGTTTCTTATGTTTAGTTGGACTTTTGGATTGGGCTTGTGGTGTAATCTTCAGGTTCATTGGGTTCCTTTTTAATGTCTAGATCAAAATGGATATCAGTCCCTTCATCAATTTTAAGTTTTTTACCTTTAGTTGTAGTGATCTTCTCATTAAGGTTGCCCATAGGAAAATCACCAATTTCTTCATGTGCTTGTAACGTTCTCTTACCATCACTAGTTATCCTGGTTGTAGAGGAGTTTTCTTTCATCAAAACCTCGGTGGCTTGAGAAGCCTTTTTACCTTTTCCAGGTTTCTTCTCCTTAACAGTTTTATACCTAGTTTGTTGTGGTTTAGGTTTTAGTGACTGAATTAACTAGTCCCAAGACCTCTAAACTTTATTTAAAGAAAAGACTACCAACATTTTGATCAACCCTTGATGAAAAAGACTATTTTTTTTTGTTGGAGGATGTGACTGAATCCTTTTAGACATATTAGATAGGATTTTTAATAGGAAATAAGGTATATTAAGAGGGTAATCACCATTCACATTAATTAACAGTATGATATGATAAATATGAACTAGATAAAATCTGCCTTCACATGTAATGTACTTGTGAATGATCAACAAAGTAGTATGCCATTCTTTCTTCACCTAGTTGTGTGGGATGCCTTGGCTCCAATTGGGGTTTTTATTTTCTGGAATTAAAAACTAATTTACAAACTCCATGACTAAATTTTATTTCTTCCACCATATTTCCCCATATACTGGTAACTTGCAAGATTTAGCTATGGAATGCTCTGTTATGTGCATGAGGAGTTTACCAACCACAGATTCAAAACCATCAAAATTATGTGCAAATGTCATATAAATATGCTTGTCATGACCCTGAAACATCAAGAAGAAGTCAAACCATCCTGCATCTTTAAAATTTTGTGCCATCTGAGGAAAGGTTTTGAGTAAGTTTTTCCTTTCTGGTTCCAACCTGGTTATCTAACCACTCTTTTTGGGCGCCATGACACTGGTACAATTCTGTAGAAAATTTCTAAGAATGTTGAGGGTTTGATCACCAACTTTCAAGGGCTCTTGAAGTCTGAGAGTTATCCATTTACCTGCAAATCATGTATAGAATGATATACATACTAAAAATAGGCGTATTATGATTTCATTCATATGGAATAATAATCAGACATTTTGATTTGATGTCAAGGTGGTGAGTACATATCGATACTTTGAGTTAGTTTTCATCATGAGAATTACAACCTAAAATAGATCATATCGAGATATGTATATCCTCTAGCAATGATTTTGAGTGTTAAAATATGATCTCAAGAAGGTGGTGCAGGTAGAACTATCATTACTCTCGGCGCTACAAGAATAGCATTATTCTTGCAATGCCCTTTCCACTTTGATAAATTTGAAAATTCAAATGAAGGAAAGGACAAGTGATGTTATATAAATACGTTTATATCTTATCCTAATCTTTAAAAACTTAAAAACATTTAAAATGTGCATAAAAGAATGGAAACAAGCTTTCAAGCCAAGGGGAAAAACAAAGTTTAACAAAGAATCATGAAAAATGGATAGAACAAGGATTACGAACACCCAATCAATGAGAAAAAGGTTAACGAATAATAGGTACCATTAATATTAATTGTTGGATCATGTTTTCATTGATGCCAATGGTTTGATTATTTGGGAGATTGTTGGATCATATGTCATTGATGTAAATGGTTTGGTTTGATTGATGTCATTAATTGATGTCAAGTAATTGATTGATTGATGATTGATGAACAATGAATATGTATTGATGAGAATGATAGATGTTCAAGTGGAAACCAATTGATAAAGATGGATCATTGATATGATGCCCTTGATGAAAATGATAGATGTCCAAGTGGAAACCAATTGATAAAGATGGATCATTGATATGATGCCCTTGATGAGAATGATAGATGTCCAAGTGGAAAC
>ML801182.1:258813-277809 GCA_009831015.1 Picea engelmannii
TAGGTTAAGTGACCTAGAAATGGGTTAAGTAACCTAAAAATGGGTTAAGTGACTTAGAATATGAAAGTATAAATAAGAAGCTAGGATCTCTTGTAAAATGTACATTTGGTAAGAATCCTTTTGTGGATCAATGGAGAGCTTCTTGTGAGAGCATCCTATTGTGTGGATCTCTTGAGCATGATTGAAAATCTATTCTGAGGAAGAGAGAAAGAGGAGGATATCATGGATGCATCAAAGTTTCAGCAATGTCAGAGATCTTAACGACAAAAGTCTTGGATTCAAAAAAAAACCTATTTTCTGATGTCCACGTGGGTTGTCTGTGTATAGGGTGCATATACACGTAGGCTAGCTGTGTATAGGGTGATTTTACACATGGGATGACTGTGTACAGGGAGCATGGAGTAGATAAAATCATGGAAATTTGTGTTTGAACTGGTGCCAAGCTCTTGGATGACGAGGCAGGTTCCATATCTGCATTCTATGGCCTCAGATCTATCACTGAGACACTGGTATGGTTACATTGTTGTCTTGATGGATACTATTGTTTAATGTGTTGTGAATGCTTAGGGAATTCTTGGTATGGCTTCTATGATGTAGTTTAGTTTGGTTGATTTGGTTGATGGAGTGAGAAGTACTCTTTTGATTCAGTAGTGACATGATTGCTATGGTATACTAGTTGTTTATACATGATTGAGATAACATTCATATTGATTTAGCATGACCAAGCTATTGGAGAGCTTGGATGTGTTGTGACTGGATGTGGGTCAATTTGGACAGTGGAAGATAGAAGAGAAAGTGATTGTAGGTTGCAGAGGATCTGAGCATGTGAATAAAAGCAAAACCCTAGTTTATTAGAAGCATACGCTTTTTGCATTATACATTGGCTGCATTCACACGCAGGTTGTAGTGAGCCAAGGCACGTGAACATGTAGGCTGCACTACTGACAGATCACGTACCTGTTGATAGATTGATATCTGTTGAAGATTGTTGCCTCATCTCAGTTGGTGCTGAGGGTGTAAGTTGAGTCTTGCATTATAGAGTAGGTTCTCTTACATAGTTGTACTCTATTCAGTTGTTGTTGATAAACCCCAAGGATTGTAGTCCGTAATAAATAAAAAATTGTACATACATCTTGTGTTCTTTATGTTCATTGTGGTGATAACTTGTTGATGATATATTGCTGATATATGTTGTTGATATGTGCTCACATATAACTGGTTATAAATGAAAACAATGGGTAATGAATAAATGTTGAATGCTAATTGATGAGTTTTTGTGCTAGAGGGAAGTTTTGGGAAAAATATCCCCACACTCATTCACCCCCCCCTCTAAGTGTGGTAGGTGTGTCCAACATTAATGTGTAAAAGAATTTTTTGAAGTTGTGTTACACTAAAAATAAAATCACATTGCAATATGTGTCTCTTAATAAAAAACATGGGCCCACGAAGTCCAGCAAAGTAGTTATTGTCGAGTCTGAAGTTGAATCGGATGCAGAGTCTATAGAAGGAGATGAAGAAAAACTATAGGAAGGACATAATCAAGAAGACAAGGAGATAATTAACTCAAAGTCACAAAGTGTTGCAGATTGGAAGAAAAAAGAACAGATTCCTACATTTGTTTTATATCATCATCCACATCATATAGAAAAACAACAGTCATCAAGGAAAGGGAGTGTGCATCAACACATTTATGCACCATCAGGGAACCAGAAAGGAAACTGATCAAGAGGTTCATGTAGACCTACTAGCACTAAAAGAAGACATCAGGATAGAGAACTAATCCCATGGTAACATTGACATAATGTAGATCAAGATTAGGGAGGCAAAGCAACATATGGACATCATGTTCAACTTCCATTGGGATGGATGGATGGTTGTACTTGGTACCAGTTGGCTACATTGCTTATTCGGTCATATTGTATGGTTTCTTCTCATGTTTTGAGGATGAAACATGTGAAGGGGGATGGAATGTAGTATACCTAAGGAGGTAATATGGGGTACCTAGTTAGGTGCCCAATGTGTTAGGGACCTAACCTCTCTAACCACTCACATAGGTAGAATAATATAATTCCATGTAATAAAGGCCAATATTAATAAGGTCTAGAAATAAGGAAGAATAAGTCAAATGTAAGAAGATGTAATAGAAGCTTCTACTTCTAGAAGAATATTCCTCTAGATTGTTCTTTTGGATAGATAGATTTAGTATAAATAGAAGTAGAGGGTATGAGCAATCTTGTCTTGGGTGTTATTTTAATAGAGCTCTGCTATGTTGGAGGTTTCCCCCTCGAAGAGGCAAGTGAACATTGCTCTCAGTAGTCAAAGTGATCTTTCTGTTGTTATTATGGTATTAGTCTGGTATTAGTCTGGTATTGTTATGGTTATATCATTGTTTGTCTTCCATTTCTAGATAATTATTTATGTTCTTCATACTATTTTATATATGTAATACTACAAGTGGTTTCAGAGCACCTTCCTCAGCAGGAAATTGCGGGTTAATTATTTTTCAAGGTAGAGACGTATTCCAACATCTTAAAGCTACAGAGATCTATCATTATGTGCATAAACCCCCGACCGGGGATTCATACATGTAGGAAATACAAGTGGTACTTAAGCGCACATCTTTTGGCCACCTTTGTAACCCCTATTGGTACCCCTTCAAGTGGTAGCGCATCAACCAACACTTGTATACAAATCGTCCAAGATCTCTTGAATCCCTCCATAGATAAACTGATTGATCTCTTGACTGCTATAGTTCCACCGAGAAAAACACTTAGGAAGATCTTATCTAGTACTTGGGTAGTTGGGTAGTACGTATAAGGGCGCAGTCTAGCCTCCTTAGTTGGTGCCATAAGATATTGGGACAAGTACTATTTTTGGACCCCGCACATATATCAGAGAGCTATAGCACAAGGAAAATCCTTGTTTGTAGAACCCTTGAATACCCTAACCCTTGGGGTGGAAACAAAAAAAAAATAGAGAAGATCTATTGCCACGCAACTGTTTCTTTTGCATTCGGGTTGTGAAATTACTACACATTTCTTCCTATTAAGCATTTGGGAATTTCATCATTGCAGAATTCTTCAGGCCAAAGTGGTCCCACCGACACACATATTTGGGACCTATTCCATTAGGTTCCTCTCTTTTCCCCGATCCTAGTGATACCTATCATTTTTACCAAAATTTGTTTTGTGGACCTGACGCTTCTCTGACACCCTTATTTGGCCCATATCCCATTGGATCCCCCTTTTTTATCTGATCGCAGAGGTACCTATCATTTGAAACCCTTCTTCTCAGTGGTCCCACCCAACCCTCCAGACCCCTTTTTTTCCCCTATACCAATTGTCTGCCCCTTTTTTCAAAATGGCTACCACAAGAGCCAAAGAACTCAATTCCTTGATTGTTGACAACCACCAGAACAAGGAATACATCAAAAATATCACTACCAACAATAGCTAAATCAATTTTTCTCTTGATATCCTCAAGGAACAATGTTCCCACATCGAAGACCTCAAAGGCCTCAAATCCACCTTTGAACACTTCATGGGTCGTTTCCAGAACCCTTCCTCTTTTGAACAACCATCTTATCAAGATGACCATGACTCTTCTCATTACCAAGGTCCTCATACTACCACTTTTCTCGAGACCTATTCCCACCCAAAATTGAGGTGAATAAATTTGATGGATCAAATCCCATGGGTTGGGTCACCCAAATGGAACATTATTTCTCTTTGAATGGAATTACTGATGATTTATCCAATATTTGTTATGTTTCCCTATATCTAGATCTGGAATGATGAAAATGGTGGCAATGGTGAAAGAAGGCATGCCAAGGTTATGTTTCTTAGACACATTTTTTGGCTAAAATTTATGATTTCTTTGACTCTGACACCCACCATTTAGGTTGTTTGACCAAGTTAAAGAAGTTTTGGATAGTGGAAGGCTTTATTGTTGCATTTGAGCACTTGGATTTTAGAACAGAGGTCATGTTCGATGCTTTCTTTAGGGAATTATTTATCAGTGGCCTCAAAAATTAAATCTGTGCCCATGTTCTCATGGAACATGCCTAGAATTGGTTGGAAGCTACTCAATGAGCCAAGGAAGACCAAAATATTGTCTCCTCCCAGACCCACAAACCCTCCTTTCCTCCTCGCCCTAAACCCACTAATTTTTCTCCTCCTGCAATTCCCCTCAAGATCCAGAAATTAACTAGGGCTAAAATGGTTGAACTTCAACTCAAGGTTCTTTGTTATAATTGTGATGAAAAATATTTTCCCAGGCACAAGTGTAAGGAAAAAAATATTTTTATGGTTGTGACTGAGGATCTTTCTGACAAAGAAGTAGTTGTTGCACTGGTGGAGGAACTACCACTGCCCTCTGACCTCACCCTACCCTCTGACCCAACTGAATTCAACCCGATGATTTCACTTAATTCCCTCACTCACTTCTTTACTCCCCAGACTCTCAAGTTAATTGGTTACATCACAAATCAAAAATTCATCATTCTTGTGGATAGTGGTAGCACCCATAACTTTATTCATTGTCGCATTTCCCAAGAAGTAAATTGTTACATCTGTGTCGTCAATAATTTTCAAATCAAGATTGCCAATGGTGGTTCCATGAAATGTGGGAGATGATGTGAAAATGTGTGACTCAAAATTGGTCAGTATCACATGAAATCCCATATTTTTGCTATAGACATCGGTGGTTGTGAATTTTTTCTTGGTGTCGAATGGTTATGCACTCTAGGCCCCATTCTCATGGATTTTAAGAACTTAACCATGCAATTCCAACAAGAGGGACAACAATGTAAGTTCCAAGGCATCACAACAAGCTCCCCAGATGTAACATCCCCAACCACCAACCCCTGCCGGGTAGTGCTACCTAACGACTGAAGCCTTTAATTCAAACTGCTCTGATACCATTTTTTTACACCCCCAGCCACCCAAGTCAGGCCGTGCTATCTCATAGAAATAAAAATTATCATCTTCCTATAATATAAACATAAACAAACAACATACTATGTTAATGCACTGACTAATGTGGAAATAACAGTAAAATCATACATACAGTAATCATAGGTAGAACCCATAATATAACAACATATATAGGAAATACTCATCAATATAGCATGTACAAATACACAATATGTAAATGAATATAGGAATAGGTACTTATATTTTAATTGAAGTACACCAACTGTGTGCATACCTTCCATGAACCTCCCATCCATATACCACGTTGCTCATCACGCTCAGTAGTGGGTCACCACCAAGCTAAGACTAAACTCCATCGGGAAAGGGAATACTAGGCTTGGAAAGGACAACAAGGAAGTCGCACAAAAAAACATGAAGGATATTTTATCCCATGAGACACTTATGCCCACAACCCATAGACCCTCATTCCCCACGTGTATGTTCCACCCCAGGAAGGTACACCTTCACTATTACAAGTCCATCGACTACTACACCTCCCTTCCCTTGGGCTTCAACAATAGGCTGGACTAGAAGTCTCAAAGTACTTTAGCTGCTACGAGATTACCTCCAGGAGAACTCACTTCCCATCAAACTCTCTTGCCTGGGGAGAGTTGCTCATAGGCTTGACAACCTGCTTCTTCAAGTCATCTCTTAAGTCAAATGGACATGGGTGATGTCAACAACAGAATTTGGCTAACACACAGGTGATGCTAACAACTGAAAATGTGTAAGGACATAGAATATGGAAGCAAGCCAAGCTCAACTAAGGAACTACATTGGCAGCAACAACCAACTGATAGGACACAACACGGGCTCCGGAAAATACACATGCGTCGAGATTTACCAGAAATACACAGGACAACTCAAGTATATCTGTAGGTTCCAAGCTCTTCCTATCTCAGTACGTGCTTCAGTGGGGAGTATGGATCTCTTCCAAGGAGGCTAACATTGCGAGAGTCTGATGGAATGGTGAAGGATGCGAGAAAATGGCAAGGGGACTCCCAACGAGCTAGCTTTCCCCAACTATAAACTGCATGTGCCTAGGTTGACACATGTCTTTCTGAGGCTGCATGAGCTCCACTTAACACTCGTTCCCTTTCCCAGGAATTTAGGACAACTCAGATTATGTCAAACCTTAGCCTTTAGGAAATAATAATATAATATTATTCCTTTTAGAGGTAAGCCCTCTAGCTTAGCCTCTGTTCCTAGACATTTATCCCTTCCCCCTTCCCTACATAGTGGAGCTTAATCCCCCATAACTCTTTCCTTGTGGTCGGTCTACACGCAACGATGTATAATTTTTATTAATGATCTGCATAATTACATATACAAAATAGGCTCTTGGCCTTAGCATCGTAGGCTCTCTGGCCTAATCATCACATAATCCTCCTATCTTATTATAACTCGTCTCACCAGCCTAACAAACATGTTTACAATTCATAATTACAACTAGGGCTCTTTCGGGGGATATTACAATCCCCTCCCCTTATTTTTTTAATGTCCTTAGTGCAACTTGTTTATACATATATAACTAAAAAATTATTCAAAAATATCAAAGCTTTAGCTAGTGGAATCCTACTATCCACCCGATGCTCTACTTTCAAGCACCAATTATGGTGTTCATACTGCGGATGAAACTCAATTGCTCTATTCCATATAGTTTCTTCAGGAAAGCATTCAACTCATTGTTCCTTGTTACATGCTTCAATTAAACCTCATTGAAAGCACCAACTAGTTGTAGATCCACGATGTTCCATAGTTGATAAACTCTCAGCAGGGCTATGACTCCACACAACTTATTCATTCAGAAGAAACATTAGAACATATATATATATATATATATATATATATATATATATATATACAGGAAATTCTAATAACATTATAACATGTATACAAGATACACAACATACAATGAATAGAGAATTGATACTTATCTTTTGATTGAGAAGACCTTCCACCACTGAGCAGGGATATGACTCCATCGAGGCAATGGCTTCCCAAGATAGCCACAGTTCACAATACATATCAACATGGTCTAGGCCAAGGTACCAAACCTTAGTAGCACTCCAACCAACGATATCTCATTCCCCACATGCATGTCCAACCCTAGGAGTGTACACATTCACTGTCACACAGTCCATCGTCTGCTACACCTACCTTTCCTTGGGCTTCAACAACAGGTTGGGTCAGGAAGTCTCGGAGCACCATGGCTCCAGGAATTCCAGCTGCCTTCAGAGATTTCCAATCAACATCTTCCCCGAGATACTCTTTGTAGTCAACATTCGACTTTAATCAACATCATCTCATCTACATCACCCACATGCAGTTATCATGAGAGAACATAAAAGAATTCATTTTGGAACTCCAACTAAGTTCAAAAGGGAATTCAACTTTTCCCCCAAAACATGAAATGTTATTTCATAATTCTTCTTGAATGTTTTCATATTAGGAATGCTTCATCATACATACAATCGACAAATTGTCAGTGTTTCCTGTACATCATAATGCAATTGCAATATGTACATAACCATATGCAGTGACCTTAGAATTGTCTACACCTAGAAATTCAATCATAATTACCAAACAATTTAATAAAATAGAATGATTCATCATTCTACACATATGTATGTTCATAATTAATATCCGTAAGTTCATTACTTTTTTTTTCCGAACAAGAAATTTTTTGTAGTCAGTATTCATGTGACTACTTGACTTGCAACTTTCCTGTTTCAATGTCTAACAACTCCTGAAACGTCCTCAACTTCATGAGTTAACAAAATTCCAGTTGTTAGTAACAATTATTTCCATGCAATAATATATATGCATGTACTTACAAAACACATTCAACCATTGCATTTAGTATACAATTCTATCACTTACTATGCATGAGTGCAATTCTCAATGCATACTTATTCAGTGCACCTTGCATTGAATTACATAATGTTTGTAATCTCAGTCATGTATCTCACCATCCATAAGTTGGAATTATGGCCAATGTGTTGACACATTCTCCACACACTTCCTATTGTCTTCCCAATTAATTGGATGCCTTCCTTTTCAACCTGAACACTACACCAAGAATATAATTTTGTGGTGTTCATTAGTGTTAGCAAAAAGGTTGTAGTCCAAGTTTTATTTAAATGTAGGAATCTTTTAATACCTGTGTGTCTCATAACCTTTCCATATCCATACCTTGCCATATCCAACTATGTCCTGGTCTCACACATGACTAGCTTACTAGCATTCATTCCTATAACAAGTTCTTATCTTTTATTTATTCGGTTATTACGCCATAACCAAATTAACATGACATTCTACTATGTCAGTGTGTGCATTTAGAAGCTAAAAAGATTTGAATTAATACAGGTCTCCAGCCTTTACCACATCCAGTGGTATGTATTCAAATAATATAATCATGTGATTTTATAAAATAATTCTCATTGAGGAAATTCTTACTTAAATTCCCTTTAGTAATTATACAATAAGAGTAATAAAAATTCATACCTACATGACTTCCATTAATAAATTTGATGTTACTTGTATGGATGATGGAAGTAGAAGATTTCATGCTTCTTTTATCAAACCTATCACCAACCTTCAACTTTTTGTTGCTTTCTTCCATATGTAGCAACATCATCAACAACACTTGCAACATGAAAGAATTCATTTTATGCTTATGGTTGTTCAACCAACCCTAATTCAATTGTTGCTATCACAATTTCAGCAACTTCTTTCTCCCTGTATCATATTTCTTGTTGTTCTCAGATTTTTCGCTTCATCCTAGATTCTGAAATATTCTTTTGATCTCACTGTGATTATTGTACATGATTAGTTTTGACCTGAGAACTTTCTAGCCAAACCACTCTTGGCTGCTTTTTCATTTATAGTCCCAAACTAAGTTGATATTAACCTTCATATTTCATTAATTTCTTGGATCCAACTATCCCAACTCGTACTTGGATGAATTAAATTACAAAAAAAGTTGTTTTATAGACTCTCGATTCTTCAACATCCGGTTACTCTTCAGGAATGCAATTCTTCATCCCTTTCCTGACGGAATACTTTAGTAATTGAGGTTTTCTTGCACTCTTCTCTTCCCTTTTCAAACTAGCCTCAATCTTGACTTGCCTATCTAATCTCTAGCATATTGTAATGATGCACATATGCCCCATTTTCAAGTTGCACAAAATTAAATGAAAGTCCTTTTACCTTACCATCATAGATTCAAGTGATACCTCCAACCTCTTGGGTGTTCACTCATGGCTCTATATCACTTAATATGAATTCTTGTCAGACACCATCTCCTCTGCATTCAAAACCATGCATAAAACACTTTTTCTTCTTTTCGGTTCCTTATTGATTTCTCTTTAGAAGTCATTTCACTTTTAAATTATTCTTGACTTGATATCTCCATGCTCTTGTGGAAATACCTTCACACCTTCGGAGTGCATCAACAGTCCTCTACTATTCTAGCTTTCCTCCATGAAGTGTTAACATGCATTCCTATTAGCTTGATATCTATCTCATGATTTATTCTTCCATTATCTTATGATGTTCATGGAATTAACTCCATTGAGGAGTTTTTCCTTGTCTACTTTGCATACTTACCATCACATATTATGTTGATATTAATATCCAACATTCCATTATTATTTGAATTCCTCTTATTCATCTCCTGCATGAACAAATTATAATTCCAGTCATGTTCTCTAAGTAACCTTGGTTAGTTAACACCAACTTATTTCTTGAAGAAATTTTATTTAGTCGTATGACATGCATATTCAACTTTTGTCATGCCATATTTGATGACCTTCATGCCATGCTTCCACTGTGCACTTTGTTATCAATAATGGAGGTGCTACCTCCAATATGTAGGACTGATCTTTGGAGAGTTCACATCGTGTCTCCAAACTCTTTCATATTCCATAAAACCTTCCTTATTCCCATGCTTTGCATGTCCATATGAACTTCTGGTTCATGCATTATCATGTATCATAGATGGCTTTCTCCACCTAGTATTCACATTTGATGTGAAAAGATTGTCACCTGGACTGTCTTCCCCAACCAAGAATTTCATTTGGGGTTTCCATGTTGCTTATTGAACCCAACATTTGATCCAGTGAATTCTGAAATATTTCAATGCAAATGAAGAATAGTCTTTGTCCTTCTTTCTTCGATTTGTAGACATCTCTAGCATTTTTTTATTTTTATTTTTTAAATGTAACCATTACATATAAAAATAGACATGCAACATTTTTTGTTAGCTAGAACCACAATATACCATTTTGGTATTATATGCACAACTTTTCCTTTTATGGTCACCAAAAATATCCTCTCTGAATTCCTGTGATTTAATATGCTCAATCCTCAAATATAGATGAATACCTAGAATCATCTTTCTAAGATCTTTCCAATGATTTCTTCCTTGCTCAATTTTGAGCTTTGAGCAGAAAGCTATGATCCTTTAAAACTTGTTCTTTTTATGTGAAGCGTTCCTTGTGCAGTTGATATTTTTTCTATGAGCTAATGTCTCTTAGATCTTTCTTGGACCTTATCAAAAAGTTCTTGGGTCTTCAGTACCTCTTTTGATGCAGGTTTAAACCAAATGAAACCCATAGACTTCCTTCCTAACCCTTTTTCCCTTCTTTAAAACAATTTTCGGGAACTAGCCCTTTTTCGTCATCCCTCAATTGCATGTGACCACGGGTTGTGACCCAGTGCTATCGAATAGGTTCTTATCTGGAGCCTTGAGAGCTTCGGGGCTCTAGAACTTCAGCTTTGAAAACTCTTTCTACTTTTTGCCTTATTTCTCCCGAACACCGAATTGGCAAATTTTGTGAAGTGGGGTGGATCAATGGTCCATGACTTCCTCAACAACCGATGGTTGGGATTTATTATGAAACTGTGGGCTTCTGAAGTTCTCGGTTGTCCATACTCTCCAACCTTCCTAAGTGACCAATCTCCGGACTGTGGTATCGGTTGCCATGTTCTCCCGATCAATAGTCGATATTAACTCTAGCCTCCAGGAGTTCTCCACTCAACGCAACTGCAACACAATTCCTCTGGAGTACTAAGTCTCTGGACCTTGGGATCAAGCACCACGCGTCCACTAGGGCCCATGGTCTCCATGCTTGAACTAATAAATACTGAAAACATCAAATCAACTTTAGTACTTTTCAAATTGCGGGGACATGGGTTGGCGGTTTTGGAGTAACCCGTCAATCGTTTCGCAATTGTCCCCATGCTGACATGTACCCCTTCTGGGAAATCGTGGTTTGGATTGCGGAACCACCCTATAGAATTATCTTCCGCGCAACTTCGATCTCCTCAATGCCTCCCAACCATCGATCTTGATAGATCATGATCAAAGTTAATGCAGCCTCGATCTAGCTAACTTCTTCGCCAAGTTTAACTACCTTGTGCCACCACTCAGTGTGCCACGTGGCAGGACACACGAAGCTGAAACACGACCCAATCAGGCAGGTGAAATATGTCATGTTCTAGCTACATTTCTATCTTACAAAGGTTCTTAACTCACTGACACGGGGCACACATCCCATGTGACCACGTCATTTTGAGTAACGTCGGCAAGCCACGTCACTTCAGGACTTCGAAAGATTTTACACTTTCACCCCTCAAATCTGCTAAATGCCGAACTCCTGAACTTATTAACCCTCCGGGGTCCACATAGTACAATTGTCATCAATTAAGGTGGTGACACGTGGCCCCACATGTTGGGTTAATTTTGGGCTTAATAGGGTCGTCAAAGTTCCATTCTAACTGACACGTGGTAGGACTAAGGAAGTCTATGTCATCCTAGGTGATGTCGTCATGCCATGTCACTTCAGGAGTTCGAGCTTCAACCCTTCTTTTTCTTCTTAACACATAACTTCGTAGAAGTCGTGAAGTCTGAAGGACTTCTAGGATAACCCTCATGCATCTCTTTCTAGATATGACGGCTGGAAAAACATTGGTCTTTCTCCTGTGCAGATCTTACGGCTCAACTTCAAACCTTGTGTTTCCAAACCCATGGTTACTGTAGTCTCTCTTCTTTGCTACAAAACCATAAACTGTTATACCTCATGAGATTCATAACAAGGCCAAGGTATTCTCTTGGCACCCAGGGACGCTCTAAACTTCAAATTTTTCCCCTTTCGACAACAATTCGCTCCAAAATCTTTGTTTTGTTAACCACTAACATGGCTCATCCAGGCTCATTGTTAAAACCTTGGCTCTGATACCATTTTGTAACTTCCCCAACAACCAAGCCCTGCTAGGTAGCATTACCTAATGACTGAATCCTCTAATTCAAACTTCTCTAATACCATTTTGTCACACCCTCGACCACTCAGGTCGGGCCATGCTATCTCATAGAAAAAACAATTATCATATGCCTATAATATAAACATAAACAAACAACACACTCTTCTAATACACATACTAATGCGGAAATAATAGTAAAAGAATACATGTAGTAATCACAGGAAGAACCCATAATATAAAAACATATATAGGCAATACTCATCAATATAGCATGTACAAATACACAACATGTAAATGAGCATAGAAATGGGTACTTATAATTTAATTGAAGTACACCAACTGCGTGTAAACCTTCCACGAACCTCCCAGCCATAGACCATGCTTCTAATCACGCTGAGCAATGGGTCACCCCTGAGTTGGAACTAAACTCCACCGGGAAAGGGAATGTTAGGCTAGGAAAGGACTATAAGGAAGTTGCACAAAAAAATAGGAAGGATATTTTATCGCAAGATCCACTTGCACCCACAACCCACAGACCCTCATTCCCCACACGCCTGTTCCACCCCAAGAGGGTACACCTTCACTATTACAAGTCCATCGGCTACTACACCTCCCTTCCCTTGGGCTTCAACAACAGGCTGGACCGGAAGTCTGAGAGTATTGTAGCTTCTACGGGACTCCCTCCACGATAACTCACGTCCAAGCAAACTCTCTCACCTGGGGAGAGTTTCTCACTGGCCTAACAACCTGCTTCTTCAATTCATCTCTTAATTCAAACGGATATGGGTGATATCAACAACAAAATTCGGCTAACACACAGGTGATGGTAACAACTGAAAATGCGTAAGGACATAGAATATGGTTGCAATCCAAGCTCAGCCAAGGAACTGTGTTGGTAGAAAAATTCAACATCTAAGACATAGCATGGGCTCTGACAAATACAAGTGCATCGGGATTTACAGGAAATATGCAGGACAACTCAAGTATATATGCAGGTTCTAGGCTCTTCCTATCTCAGTACGTGCTTCAGTGGGGAGTATGGCTCTCTTCCAGGGTGTCTAACATCGCGAGAGTCCGACGGAATGGTAAAGGACGCGAAAAAATGGCAAGGGGACCCCCAACGAGCTGGCTTTCCCCAGCTATAAACTTCATGCGCCCAGGTTGACACATGTCTTCCTGAGGCTGCATGAGCTCCACTTAACACTCGTTCCCTTTCCCAGGAACTTTGGACAACTCAGATTATGTCAAACCTTAGCCTTTAGGAAATAATAATATAATATTATTCCTTTTAGAGATAAGCCCTCTAGCTTAGCCCCTATTCCTATACATTTAGCCCCTCCCCCTTCCCTACCTAGTGGAGCTTAATGCCCCATAACTCTTTCTTCATGGTCGATCTACATGCAACGATGTATAAATTTTATTAATGATCTGCATAATTACATATACAAAACAGGCTCCTAGCCTTAGCATCCTAGGCTCTCTAGCCTAATCATCGCATAAGCCTCCTAGCTTATTATAACTCGGCTCACCAACCTAACAAACATGTTTACAATTCATAATTACAACTGGGGCTCTGCCAGGGGATATTACACCGGAGACCATCAGCTCCCATCGTATGGAAAATCTCGTCAAAAAAGGTCATCCGGGAATTATAACCCAACTCCACTCCATTCATGTTGTTGAGACACCTTTTGTGCATCCCGACCTCCAATCTATCCTCTCCCGCCACCAAGTTGTTTTTACCACCCCCAAAGCACTTCACCCTTCCTGTGGAATCCATGATCATTCCATCCCTCTCATCAAGGGAAGTCTTCCTTCCAATGTTCGGCCTTATCTTCATTCTTTTTTGCAGAAGAATGAAATTGAGAAAATTGTTCATGAATTACTAGAAGTCGGTGTTATCCGTCCCAATACTAGCCCCTATTATTCCCCTGTGGTCACGGTACTCAATAAAGAAGGTACTTGGCTGTCCTGATTTCCGCGCCCTCGACAAACTCACAATCAAAGACAAATTGCCCATTCCTATCATTGATGACCTCTTGGATGAATTGAGTGGTGCTCAGTTATTCACCAAATTGGATCTACATTATCTGTATGAAAGAAGAAGACATTCCCAAGACTTCATTTCGCATTCATGAGGGTCATTATGAATTCTTGGTAATTCCCTTTGGATTGTGTAATGCTCCTTGCACTCTCCAAAGTCTTACGAATCATGTCTTTCATCCTTTTCTTCGTCATTTTGTCTAAGGATGGTGTCCTAGTAGATCCTAAGAAAACTGAATCTATGCAAGATTGGCCGCACCCTAAAACTCTTAAGAGCTTATGTGGTTTTCTGGGTTTACGTGATATTATAGGAAGTTTGTTCTGAATTACGAAAAGATTGCAGCTCCTCTCACTTCCCTCTACCAATTAATGAAAATTAAATAATATTAAATAAAACGATTTAAAAAGAAAAAATAAAGGTATTAAAAATAATTGTTAAACACTTGTTTACTCTCAAGTGAACTTTTATTTTGTATAGTTGAAGAAGTCCAACCTTAGAAATAAGAAATATTGACATATGAAACACATAAATTTCATAGTAAGGATGTGAATGTTAAAAGAAAATCATATGAGGCCTCCATGTCTACATTCCAAAAAAACTTACTCCAATGAACACTACACTACAATACAACATGCTCTGAACATCAAAAATACACTACATTATAACATACTCCAACAATACTTTGTGACAGCATTCAACTGGGTTGCATTGAATTTCACAATCACTGATTGTCCAGCCTTCGTTTATTCAACAATACTCTGTGACAACATTCAACCTGAGCGCATTTAATTTCACAATCACTGGTTATCCAACCTTCGTTTCTTATGATCATGTGAATTAATCAGGATCCATTCATCGGAGCAACTTTCTGTTGAAATGGATGGTTGATTACTCCCAAACCCTGTATCATTTGGATGGATAACGGTAATCCATCCACCATCCTTATTTTCTCTTGAAGCCGATGGTTGTTCATTGCTTAGCACATAATCTAATTCCAGTTCTTTTAACCTTTCTCGAAGCATCAATGAACAGGCCATTGGCATCAATTTGTTCGCATCCAAAGCCTCCTTTGGTAACCCTCGCAGAAATAGTAAGAGATTCTCAAAGGACAATTTCAATAGATCATCCTGAAAGAATTTTAGCAGTGCCAGGCCAACTCCAAAAACTACTTTCATACCCTCGTAGAGAAAAACATCCCAGATCCGAACAGCTAATGGAAATGGCAAGTCTGCGGAGAAAACTGTCATGAACCAACTGCTTGCATACATCGCTGGCATGATCATCTGTTCCTCAAAATGCTTAGCCAGTTCGGGCAGCTGCTCCCTCACAAGCATTTCGAACTGAAAGAAGTATTGGTGGAGTAGAGGCAGGCCTTCCAAATACACACCTCGAATTTGCATGCCTTTCAGCAATGCCACCATAACCCAAAATGCTTCCTCTTCATTCATGTAAAGCAGAGGCATGGCCGCTATGGAATTCATCCCTTGCGTATACCCCACCTCTGTGTCGTATACCGAATACGCCTTCAACACATTGAAGAGAGACCGATGGCCGGGCCCGTCTACCGTTTGAAATAATTCGTGTGATGGCAAAGTGCGATGGATGTCTTTAACGATAAGCTTCTCTGATTCTGATTTCAGGGAAAACTCATTGGAGAGTAGTAGTGAGTAAATTCCTGGGTTTGCCAGCAGAAGGTCCCGTCCGCCTGAAATGAACTGCCAAACGACGGCCCTCATCGAATTCGCAACGCCATGTCTGATACGCCTTATAACTTCTCGCGGGTTCCTTTTCAAGCGGAGCTTCCAATCCAGAGCTTCCATTGTTAACTGCCGTTTGGTACGTCCATTTTCCTCCCTTTCATCGTCAGCATTGTTGGATGACGTCCCTGTGGAGCATTGCGCAATAAGCTTATCGTTGCCATCTTCAAACTTCGCTTTTTTGTTCATTCCACTCATTTTGAGGACAAATTTACGAAACGGGAGTGAAGTTTGGTCCATTAATCGAACTGGGTGGACGTTATAATGAACAGAGACAGGTGAATATGCGGTGGAAGATGAGTTACACAGATACTCTCTAACAAAATGAGCATGTACGAATGGATTCAAACAGATATGAATAGATTCCCGTAATAGAGCGGGGGATTAGTGGAAAATCATTCCTCGCTGCAGCTGAAAACTTCAAAAATAAAAAACTAGAAAAGGGGTTATTGCTAAAAGAAGCATTTAGTTTTGGGTTATGATGGGGAATGATTGGTTTTCATTAAGTTAATATATATAGTATTTAGTAGAGGGAAATGGTAATCGAGTAGATGTGTAATTTTATGTTAATTTGGAGTTGACAAGTGGCATTTAAAAAATTAAAATAAATTATTAAGAATAAAATGTTTTTTTTTTAAATCATTCTAAGTTACATTTGAAAATTTTAAAAATAAAAAACTAGAAAAGGGATTATTGCTAAAATAAGTATTTATTTTTGGGTTATAATTGGGAATCATAAAAAGATTGGTCTTCATTAAAGTTAATATATATAGTATATGGTAAATGAGAATTTTAATTGAGGAGATGTGTAATTTTATGTTAGGTTGGAGTGGATTAGTGGTATTTAAAAAAATAAAATAAAATATTATTAACAAAAAATGCAAAAACTAATGATGATGATGATGATGATTTCTTTAAAATTGTATTTTTATGTTTAAAAAGCATTGAGAGAAGCATTCCAAGAACACCATAGTTTTGATGATTTAGGAGGTTACGAAGGTCAATGCAAGAGGAATTGTTTTTCTTCTTCTATTAGAATTTGTATTGTGGAAATAAGAAACAAAATATATTTTTAATTTAACCAACATTTTTTGTTTAGCATTGAGTTCAATTTAGAGGTATTCTTGCATAATATTTAGATCACAGATAATACAAAGCATTAAAAAATTTGTTATGAGAGGATTTACTTTCTTACCTCATATTTTTTATGATATCTTCACTACTACAAATCTAGCAACCAAATAAAAATATCCCCAACCTCTTCATTCCAAAAAAAAAAAAAAATGGGTTTCTTAGTCATGTGAGGGTTCTATGGGATTAATCATTCCCTCAAAGTGTCCCTATTGTACCTATTGGAAAAGGTAATCTAGCCAAATTCCATTAGGACTTGTTAGGGGATTGACAAGACATAAAGTCATACTAATTGAACTTAATAAAAATAGCTATTAATATAGAAAATAAAGAATTTTATGTTTTCACTTTCACTATTGCAAAGGTTATCTAGCCAAATTCCATTAAGACTTGTTAGGGGATTGACAAGACATAAAGTTATACTAATTGACCTTAGTAAAAATAGCTATTAATATAGAAAATAAAGAATTCTATGCTTTCACTTTCACTGTAATATATCAAACTAACTTTTGAATGGTGTTTTATTTGAAGGTCCATTTTTGTATTATCATTATAATATGGGAAAGTGTGAGGGTGTGGCTAAGAGAAAAGATAAACAAGAGAGATTGAGATCAAATACTACATAATATATGTGTTATTGAATATCTTCATGTCACTTTGTTATTATTCACTTTCTTCATTATTGATCATTGTTACTAAAAGTTTTAAAAATATTCAAGAGATAAAAAATAAACAACAACACATAAATCATGACACACAATTTATCTTGGAAAACCCAAACTAGGAAAAACCAATTAATAGATCTAGTAGTCCCTTGGCCAAATCCAACCAGGCCAGCCAAGATCCTAGCCTCGTCTAAGTGATCATTCATCGATCAACTCAACACATTATAACGGAGTATCACTAGAATTTTAAAGTCTTTCATTACACGTAATCCATGGGCTCAATACCACAGGTCACTAATATCATGTGACTGAAACCATTATTGTTGACCTAAAAAAATTTGACTCTTTCACCAAGTCAAGTTTATCCTAACATCCCCACCTTTAAACTTGACCTAGGGTATCCCATGACCAAATTTGGTCAAATTATGAAAGTGAGTCTATACTTCTCACCTATGGGCCCTACCCCCCATCAAAGTTTCTAACCAGGTTATCTAGGAATCCAACATGCTCCCCCTATCACCTAGGTCTATGCCTATACTTTATCAGTAAGTTTCCAAGTGTACACATGGCTAACCTACACCAAATTTATTATAATAATTTTATTTTCATTGTTGCTACACCAACACTTATGTCACCATCATGTCGCCTTGACATTGCTTTGACCTCTAAAACGCTTTTAGTGCCTCCTTTCCTTTTCCTATGCTTAGCATGCTCACCACTCTTCACTCTTCTTATTCCAAGCGTCTTTGTTCCATCTCTTTTTCCTTGACATTGGCTCCTTGACATGCTTCCTTTGGAGACATATTCCTTTACACATATATATGACCAAGAAATTGTATTCTTGAATTCTGAGTCAAAAATTTTCCTAATAACATATTTCATGTCATCGTAATTAATGTGTCCAATAATCCAATTGTACCATTTCTATCACAAAACACTTGGTAAAAAATAAAATAACCATCTCACCGCATGTGATCCTTTAGATTCTTCCATGATGCTGATGAAGTTATCCCACTAATGATAAATTGATAGTTACAATGCCTTTATAGTATGCCATTACATATTGTGTATGTCTTCGACCATCACTACTAAAGTTATTGTAGTGATCAACAAATAATTCTCATCGCCCATCAATGTCATATTCGTCACAACCTCAAATG
>ML801182.1:283816-311106 GCA_009831015.1 Picea engelmannii
GAAGAGAGTGGTAGATAGGGATAGAGAGAGAGAGAATGAGAGAGAGGGAGAGGGGGGGGAGAGAGAGAGAGGGTTAGGGGGAAGAGAGAGGTGGGGAGGAGAGAGAGATATAGAAAAATAGGGGGAGATAGAGATGGGGGGGAAGGGAGATATGGGAGAGAGGAAGGGAGAGAAACTGATGCAGGAGCATCTCAAGCATCCAGCCAAGCGAGCATGAAGGAAAAAGACAGTTGGAAAGCGCAACACACATTTTACATGTTTTAGAAATGTTTTGAAGCATTAATATAATGGTTAAAGGGAAGCGTACTTGCATATTGTAAATGGATCATGAGTGATTCTCTCTCATCTATAGGAGGTAGAGTCATTTATGCATAGTTAATGAAAGTAGGTAAATTTAAATTCCAGATTAGACAGTTTTAGGAATAAGAGGGAAAACGACTATAGACATCCTCACCTTTGTATCATTGTATCGATCAGAATTAGATCATTAAGGACATTAGCATAGAGAAGAAGTAGAGAGTTATAGAGAAGAACCCATGTACAAAAGTTATGAATTAATATGTGAAGCTTTGATTCAAACTCATGGTGTTATAATTCTTTCTGTGTATACATGTTGAATTCTATCCTTATGGTTGTTTTATTCTCTCTGTCGTGCATTTGTTATTATGTTGTGTGTGAATGTATGTTTTTCATGTTGGATGTTTGAAAACTAAGAGAGAGAGAGAGAATGAGTTTCAATTGTTTCTCTTCCTGAGTGAGAGAATTTCCTGCAAGGAGTGTTGTGGAAGTATCTGCAAGGTGTGTGTTGACAGGGTTCAGAGTTTATCTCTGAAAGCTCAGGAGGGATACTGTTGTTCTCATTCTAGTAGAAGTGCAAGCCAAGCACATAAGCTATGCAAGGTGTGCGTAGGCAGGTTGAGACATAAGAACTTATCAACTAAGGTTGAGATATTGAAGGACTACTATTGCCGAGAAAGTGCACAAAGTCGGGAGTTCAAGTACACTAAAGTATTTGGAGGATCACCGCAAGGAGTGTGTGCAGAAGACTCCTTGAAGACCTGAGTTGCGAAGAAAGCTCAAAAGGGTTCGGGCCTTTGAATCATTCAAGATAAAGAAATAAGCCCAAGTTGTGTGTAGAATTCATGTCCCAGAGAAGGATCGAAGAGTCAAATTTGAACTAGAGGTTCTTGAGGAGGAAATTGAATGGTCAGAATTCTCCGAGGAGAACTCCCAAAATAGTGAGGACCGTAGGATCCAAGAAAGTTGCGGAGGTCTGTGTCAGTGTGGTATCAGAGCGAGTAAGAGTTATTTTCTTTATGTAGCAGAGAAAAGAGAAAATATTTGAAACCATGCCACCGAGAAGGAGAGAGAGGCCAATGCCTGATCCAACAGTGGAAAGGGAAATGCGTGAACTACGTGCTAAGCTTGGTGCCATGGAGACAGCACAGAGGCACACAGTAAACGTTGGGGATATCAGCAAGGCTGAAAGTGAAAAGGAATATGGAAACGAGGGAGAAGAAGTTGCAGCCGAAGATGCAGTAGATGAATGCCTATTCAGGGTTGTTGTGAGGATAGGTGCCAGAGCGAAAATGGACATCCTAGTATATGAAGGAAACCTGGATGTAGAATAACTTTCAGACTGGATTAGAGATTTAGATAAATATTTTGATTATGAGGATATTGAGGAAGACAAGAAGTTAAAACATGCTATCACAAGACTTAAAGGACATGCAGCATTATGGTGGGATGAACTACAGGCTGACAAACATTGCAATGGCAAGCAGAAAATCAAAAGATGGGATAGAATGGTTGTGAAGATGAAAGACAAATTCATACCCAAGGATTATCAAATTACTCTGTTTCGGAGAATGCATAATTTGAGATAGAAGATGATGGCAGTGAAAGAATACACTGAAGAGTTCTACAGGATATACATTAGAGCAGGTCATCGGGAAAGTGATGATGAAAAGGTTGCTAGGTACATGAATGGTATGCGATATGATATTCAGGATGAGATGAGCATGATGAGCCTTTGGAATGTGGAGGATGATTATCATATGGCTCTGAAAGATGAAGAGAAGTTGAGCCGAAAGCAAGGTCAAAGAGGCCAAGGCAGAAGTCAAGCTAGAGGCAAAACAATTGCCTAGGACAAGAATCAGAAACCTAAAGAAGAGTGGAAGAAACCTCAAACTCAAACTGAGAGAGGTGGAAGCTCACAGAGAGGACAGTATGCTGATAGAAATACTTTTCCTCGAACTAGAGGAAGATGAAGAGGCAGAGGTGGAGAAATAAAATGCTTTACCTGTGGAAAAAATGGACACAAATCCTATGAATGTCCATATAGAAAGAAAGAAGGAGGTGAAACTCACATTGCCAAAGAACAAGGACAGAATTTTGAGGTAGAAGATGCTGAGGGTGGAAGATCCTTGATGATGAGAAAAGTTCTCTTAACGCCAAAGAAGGAGGCAGAGAACCCAGCCCAAAGGAACAAACTTTTTCAGACTACTTGCAAGACCAAAGACAGGGTATGCAAAGTCATTGTGGATAGTGGTAGCACAAACAATATTGTTTCTACAGAGATGGTAGAAAAGCTAGAGCTGGAGACTATTGAACATCCAAGCCCACACAGAGTTTCGTGGCTACAAAAAGGACATCAGGTAAATGTCACTAAACAATGTTTAGTTGAATTTAAAATAGGAGGATACAAGGATGAAATATTATGTGATGTCATTCCCATGGATGTTTGTCATCTATTGTTGGGTAGACCGTGGCAATATGACAGGAATGTGATTCATGATGGGAGAAAGAACACATACACCCTAGAGAAGAATGGGAGAACTCACATGTTGTTGCCGATTAAGGATAAAGAAGTGAAACCAGAGGTGAGAAACATTGTACTTCTCATGAGTGGGAAGGAAATTCTTAAAGAGGTTAAGAAGAAGGAAGATACACAATTCATCATGGTTAGGAAGCCTAGAATTGTTTTAACCAGTACAAGAGTGGATCATTTACCAGAGGAAATCCAGAAGTTGTTGGAAGAGTTTGTTGATATAGTAGTGGACGAACTACCTTGTTTGTTGCCACCAATTAGAAGTATAAGTCATCACATCGATCTTATACCTAGAGCTAGTTTACCAAACAAAGAAGTGTACATATTGATGCCGCAGGAGAATGAAGAGGTCAAGAGACAAGTCCAAGATGTAATGGACAAAGGATTGGTTAGAGAGAGCTTGATTCCGTGCATTGTTCCAACAGTGCTCAGCACAAAGAAAGATCGAGGTTGGAGGATGTGTACAGACTTGAGGGCAATCAACAATATTACCATCGGATATAGATTTCCTTTGCCAAGGATGGATGATTTGATGGATTGCTTGAGTGGAGCGAAATCTTTTTCAAAGATTGATTTGAAGAGTGAATATCATCAAATCCGAATGAGAGAAGGTAATGAATGGAAGACAGCATTCAAGACAAATGAAGGGCTATATGAATGGCTTGTTATGTTGTTTGTCTTAACAAATGCGCCCAACACTTTCATGAGATTGATGAATGAAGTCGTGACAAAGTTTATCGGGAAGTTCGTCATTGTATATCTGGACGATATATTAATTTTCAGCAAAACAGAAGTAGAGCATTTGAAGCATTTAGCTACAGTGATGAGGAGATTACAGCAAGAGAAGTTGCTGATAAATATGAAGAAATCAACATTTATGCGGACAAAACTCATTTATTTGGGTTTTTTTATCTCTGCAAATGAGTTGAAGATGGATCCGGAAAAGGTAGAGGCAATTAAAAATTGGCCATCACTAAAAAGTGTATTTGAGGTTCGAAGCTTCCATGGATTAGCTAGTTTCTATAGGAAATTCATTCAAAATTTTAGTGGGATTAGCGCACCAATGATGGACATGGTGAAGAAAAGACATAAATATTTTCACTGGACAGAGGAAGCAGAGAAAAGTTTCAATCTGTTAAAAAGGAAGATTACTGAACAACCAATTTTGGTGTTGCCAGATTTCAACAAGACGTTTCAGGTCAAATGTGAAGCAAGCAGATTTTCCATAGGAGCAGTCTTGAGCCAAGATGATAGACCGATCACATACTTCAGTGAAAAACTAAATGAAGCAAAGTTTAAGTACTCCACATATGAGAAATAATTTTATGTAGTCATACAAGCGCTGAAGAAATGGAGACATTATTTGGTTCCTAAAGAGTTTGTTTTGTACAGTGATAATCATGCCTTACAATTCGTGACTCAACGGGAGAAGTTGAATCAAAGACATGTTAAATGGGTTGAATACATGCAGAATTTTACTTTTGTAATTAAACATATTTTTGGAAGTGCTAACAAAGTTGTTGATGCTTTGAGCAGGAAATGTTTACTTATGCAAGAATTTAGAGTCAAAACTTTGGGTTTTGATAATATCAAAGAAATGTATAGAGACAATCCAGATTTTAAAGAGGCATATGAGGCATCTGAGAATCGAATTCTCAGGGACAGAATCTAGTAGACTGAATATATGATCTAGGATGGATTATTATTCAGAGGCAAACAATTATGTATTCCAAAATGCTCCATGAGGGAGAATCTGTTGAAAGAAAAACATAGTGGAGTATTGGGCGGACATTTCGGTCATGACAAAATGTTCTCGAAATTAAATGGCTCATATTTTTGGCCAGGGATGAGGAACGATATCAAAATATTTGTGGACAGATGTAGAATTTGTCAGCACACAAAGGGAAAAAGGCAGAACACAGGGTTATACCAGCCGTTACCCATACCTGAAAGGCCATGGGATGCAGTGAGCATGGATTTTGTATTAGGGATACCAAGGACACAAAGAGGATTTGATTCAATCTTTGTGGTGGTAGAAAGATTTTCAAAGATGGAAAATTGCATACCATGTCAGAAAACCAGCGACGCAACTCATATTGTGAACCTATTTTTCAAGGAAGTTGTTAGACTTCACGGCTTACCAAGAAGTATAGTTTCAGATCGAGACACCAAGTTCGTGGGACATTTCTAGAGGACTTTATGGAAGAATATGGGGACAAATTTGTCATTTAGCTCAGCTTATCATCCTCAGACGGATGGGAAACAGAATTTGTAAACAAAATCTTGGGAGATTTGCTAAGGAGCCAAGTAACTGAACACCATAGTCAGTGGGACCACATTCTTCCACAAGCGGAATTTGCTTACAATGATTTATTTAACAGAAGCACAGGGCAGAGTCCATTCCAAATTGTGTATGGAATGTAGCCAAGAGGAGTTTATGAATTGAAATATTTGGAACAAACTGAATTCAGGAGTGCTAGTGTAGAGGATTTTGCAAAAGTGATGAAGGAGCTTCATAACAAAGTGAAGGAGCGATTGCAGAATTTGAATCAAGAATACAAGCACAGAGCAGATCAACACAAGCGAGAAATTCAATTTGAAGTCGGTGATCTGATTCTTTCACATTTGAGGAAAGAAAGGTTCCCAAGGGGAACATATAACAAACTAAAGATGAAGAAGATTGGACCATGCAAGATTGTGAAGAAATTTGGGGCAAACGCGTATGAGATTGAATTACCCGATGGGATCGGAATTTCACCGATATTCAACATCTCATATTTGTACCCTTACAGAGCTGAAGAAGCAGGAGCAGATATTGAACAGACAGAGGTTCAATGGACTAAACAAATGCCTATAGCTGCAAATCCACAGATGGAAAGTATAATTGATAAGAGGGTCAGCAGGAGGACCAAGAGGAAAGAGTATTTTGAATACTTGGTCAAATGGAACGAACATCCAGTTGAAGATGCTAGTTGGGAGGATGAAGCAGAAATTTAGAAGCATGGACAGACCATGCAAGATCTCATGAATAGGATTTCATGAAAATTTTCAAGCGAGAGAGTATGATGCAGGAGCATCGCAAGCAGCCATCCAAGCGAGCATGAAGGTAGAAGACAGCTGGAAAGTGAAAAACACATTTTACATGTTTTGGAAATGTTTTGAAGCATTAATATAATGGTTAAAGGGAAGTGTACTTGCATATTGTAAATGGATCATGAGCTATTCTCTCTCATCTATAGGAGGTAGAGGCATTTATGCATAGTTAATGAAAGTAGGTAGATTTAAATTCCAGATTAGACAGTTTTAGGAATAGGAGGGAAAACGACTATAGACACCCTCACCTTTGTATCACTGTATCAATTAGAATTAGATCATTAAGGACATTATCATAGAGAAGAAGCAGAGAGTTGTAGAGAAGAACCCATGTACAAAAGTTATGAATTAATATATGAAGTTTTGATTCAGACTCATGGTGTTATAATTCTTTATGTGTATACATGTTGAATGTTATGCTTATGGTTGTTTTATTCTCTCTGTCATGCATTTGTTATTATGTTGTGTATGAATGTATGTTTTTCATGTTGGATGTTTGAAAATTGAGAGAGAGAGAGAGAGAGAGAGAGAGAGAGAGAGAGAGAATGAGTTTCAATTGTTTCTCTTCCTGAGTGAGAGAAGTTCCTACAAGGAGTGCAGTGGAATTGTCCACTAGGTGTGTGTTGATAGGGTTCAGAGTTTATCTCTGAAATATTAGGAGGGATATCGTTGTTCTCATTCCAGTAGAAGTGAAAGACAAGCACAGAAGGCATGCAAGGTGTGCGCAGGTAGGTCGAGACCTTAGAACTTATCAACTAAGGTTGAGAGATTGAAGGACTGTTATTGTCGATAAAGTGCACAGAGTCAAGAGTTCAAGTACACTGAAGTATTTGGAGGATCTCCACAAGGAGTGCATGCAGAAGACTCCTTGAAGACCTGATTTGCGAAGAAATCTCAGAAGGGTTAGGGCCTTTGAATCATTCAAGAGAAAGCAGGAAGCCCAAGTTGTGTGCAGAAGTCACATCCCAGAGAAGGATCGCAGAGTTGATTTTGAACCAGAGGTTCTTGAGGAGGAAACTGAATGGTCGGAATTCTCCGAGGATAACTCCCAAAATAGCGAGGACCGTAGGATCCAAGAAAATTGCGGAGGTCTACATCAGAAACTAAGAGTGAGAGGCAGAAAGAGCACAAGAGAGAGGGGGTATAGAGAGAGATAGATATGTAAAGAGAGAGAAGGGGGGAGATAGAGTGAGTGAGAGAGAGAGATATAGGGAGATATAAAGAGAGATTGAGGTCAAGACAGGGGTAAATGTAGGAGAGAGAGAGAGATAGGGAGGGAGGGAGAGAAGGGGAGAGAGGGGGAGAGAAAGTGAGGGGTGGAGAGTGAGAGAGAGAGAGAGAGAGAGAGAGAGAGAGAGAGATGTGTTAGAGAGAGATAGGGAGGGAGGGAGAGAGAGGTAAAGAGAAAGAGGGGGGAGGGTAAGGGATAGAGAGAGGGGGAACAAGAAGGAAGGGAGAGAGGTGAAAATGGGGGGCAAAGAGCGAGTTGTGAGAAAAAGGGAGATAGAGAGAGAGGGGTAGAGAGAGAGATATGGATGGGAGGAGACAAGGAGTTAGAGAGAGACATGGAGAGAGAGTTAAAGAGAGAAGGGGAGGAGAAAGGGGAAGGGAGAGAGAGGGAATGGGAGGGAGAGGGAGAGGGAGAGGGAGAGTGTGTGAGAGAGAAAACAACAGAGGAAAGGAAGGAAAAATGGAGGGAGAGAGAGAGGGATAGGGGGAGATAGAAAGTGAGTGATAAAGTGAGCAAGAGAGGGAGGAGAGAGAGGAGAATATAAAGGGAGGGAGGGGTAGAGTGAGAGAGTGGGAGAGGGAGATTGAGTGAGATAGAGAGAGAGAGGTTGGGAGGGAGATGGAGGGGAATACATAGTGAGGGGGAGAGAGGTGTAGATGCAGAAAAGAGAGAGAGAGAGAGGGAGGGAGGTAGTAGAGAGAGATATAGATAAGAGAGAGAAGGGGGGAGAATAGGAGAGGGATATGGGAGAGAGGTAAACAAAGAGACAGGGGAAAGGGGGTGGAGATCGATCAAGAAATAGAGAGAGAAAGATGGGGGGAAAGAGGGAGTTAAAGAGAGATAGGGAGAGAGAGAGAGAATAAGGGAATGCAAGAGAAAGTGGGAGAGAAAGAGAGAGAGTGGGGGAGAGAGGGAAGGGGGGAGAGAAAGAGGGGGAGAGGGGAAGAATGGGTGGGAGAGAGGGAGAGAGAGAGAAGGGGGGGGGATTGAGGGAGGGATCAAGGGAGGGAGGGAAAGAGTGAGAGAATTAGAGGGTGAGAAGGGGAATAAGGTGGAGAGAAGACATAGAGAGTGAGTGGGGTAGAGAGAGATAGAGAGAAGGAGAGGGAGTGGGGGGATGATGTTGTAGAGAGAGGGGGAGAAGGAGACAATAATAAAGGGGAACATGGGGAAGAGAGAGAGAGGGAGAGAGATAGATAGAGTGGGGGATACAATGAGTAAGAGAGAGGGAGATAGATGGANGGGGGGGAGAAAGAGGGGAGGAGAGATATGAGGGAGGAATATAGAGAGATATTTCATGTTAATAGGAACACGCATACATTCTTGCTCCTAATAACACATGCAATCTTTAGGAATGCACGTACATTCCTAAAGGGCACGTGTTATTTTTATTTCAATTTATTTTTAGGAATGCGCACGCATTCTTGAACATGTGTTTCTCATAAACACGTGTGAGTTCTTGAGAATGTATATGTGTTCCTTGGAATGTACCTATGTGGCTCATTGAGTGGAGGTTCAAGGTTTGTAGAACTTGTCACATCATGAATGCATGAGTGTTCCTAGAAATGCACATGTGTTCCTACGAGTGCATTCCTGCAAACCTTGTTGCCACTTTATTCTACACAAACTTCATGCACCCACTCTTCTTCATCTTTCCTTTGTCCTTCATCTTCCCCTTCCCTTGATGTTTCTTCTCAATTTGGGCATCCTTAATGTTCCTAGGACGTTTCTTAGGTTCACCCTGAAATTCCAACAGTTTGTTCGTTGTGGACATTGTTGTTGAAAGAGTCTGCACGTTCTATCATTGCATCTCACTATGTGCCCATTGTTGCAGACCATTCATGAACTGGAAAATATAATCTTCTTGACTCCTTGATGTAGTCTTGGATCTTACCAGCGTGCTTGAGAGACAACAATTGATTCCTTGTGATCCATGCTTGGTTCCTTGGACCAAACTATTCCTTCAATGTTGTCGTCATCTATGCCTAGTTTTTGTTCTTCTCAATGGTTCCCCCAGCTTCTAATTCTTCCAATAAATTCCTCCACCAAATATTAGTGGTTATTGTTAAGAACATCATTGCAACGTTCACCTTGGCTTCCTCCAAACTTCCTTTCAATTGTTCCAAGTACTTCTCAATGTCCCAACAAAATTTTCATAACAATTTAGTGTTGTGAGTCTCATCATATGGCTCAGGTTCTTTTATATTCATCCTCGTCGACATGTAAATAGATCTATTTCTATTAGAAAAATCTCATTTCAACCATGTGATGGTGTCATCTTGGTTCTTCAACCTCTGTGTGACTGCAGAAAGTGTGTCCTTCATTGCCTTGAGCCTATCTCAAATTTTATTTTTCAGGGTGACAGTGATAACATATGTAGTTTCCTAACATTCCTAAATAGATTCATTAAACCCATGCTTCATCTATCCCATCTCAGTCTCCATCTGGTCGACTTTCTCATCATGGTGGAACAATGCGTTCATCATTTGCTCGATGATACTCTCCAAGATAATGATCTAATCCTTCATTTTTCCAGTCTTGGGATCCCTCTTGGTTTCACTATCATCAACCATGGATGGCCCTCCAAGTATATTCACTTCAATTGGGAATGGTTTTCCTGAGGCACCCAAGATTTCTTCTTAAGACTTCTTCAAAATTTTGTGATCAACTCTACAATTACTTCTATGACCAGGATTGTGACAAGTTCTGCAACAATCCTACATCCATATACCTTTACCAAGTGCTCAATTCACACTCACAAATTTGTTCTTTTCCTATTCAAGGAGTGCACCCAGTTATACCCACAAGTTCTGGCCTCATCTAAAACTCGACCCTATCACAACCCACTAAGTATGTGCTCATATTTCCTTTGTTATGGGTCAATACATCAATCCCTTCACCAATACTACACTCAAACTGTCTTTCCAAACAAGTGTGCCCCTCTGTTATTGGGCTAATTTTTAAGTGCGGACACAAACCAATTCCCCTAGCTTCACTACGAAACTTAAAAAAAAAAAACAATACACTATTCTTTCCTTAGATTTCAATTATCAAATGAGAAATGCATCTAGAACATACCTTTTAAATATCAAAGATATGACTTCGCCATTGCAATACAAGCTCCGTCACGAGGCTTATAGAGAAATATCTACAAAAGAACACAAGCCAACGAAGACAAGATTAACAGAGTCTATTTGATATGAAACTATGTATGTGATCAAGGAATCATATAATATGAACAAATAGTATTCATATAGGAAAGAAAAGAATACCTTTATTAAAGAATGTGGAAGAAAGATATAACTAGATGCCTTGATGTCGTCAGGTTCCTTCCAATAGTTCATTGTTTCCCACACACTTCTAATCCATGGATTCTGAGACTATAGATCTGATAGCTTCTCACAATCTATCTTGACAAAGCAAATCTCAAAGCCAACATACAAACTCCAAAAAATCCAAGCTACAAAACTCAATAACAAGCCAATCTAACTTTATCCATGAGAGCTGCTCTCCTTTTATAAGCTGAAGAGGATAATATGAGGAGGTTAGGATGATCCTACTAAATCATGAAAGCGAGTAAGATCCAAACCGTTCGGAGGCCACCTCACCATAGAAGCTTCTACTTCTAGAAGCATCAAGAAGACACTCGTTTTTCCCATGTATAGGAATTTATGCACCCTAGCTATAGATCAACCTGTGGAAACTCCGCAACCCAGCTATAGAGAAATGTGTGGAAATATGGCATTTCCACACCCTGCGTATAGAGCAGCCTGCGGAAATCCTCCTTAATAGAGTTTTTACAAAGGAAAATACAACTTCTTCTCTCACAAAAAGCTCTTCTCCCTTTTTTCTTCAGGAATTCAGACCATTGATCCTTCTAAATACAAAGGATAAGTTTACATCATTAACAGTGATGAGAGTGAAGAAAGTAATGTGTAACAGAGAGCCCCCCAAAGTATGAAGTTAGAACAGAGTGATAGATTAAATACTTTGTCGAGTGTGTGTAGGGAACAAGGAATAGTCGGTTGGAAACCTGCCAACAAACAAGGAAATACAATAAAATAATATATCACCACTGAGGTAGGCATTCCCATACTCAAAATACAAATGAATCAAAGCATAAATGTCGACATGCAAATATCCAGTCAAGTAAGACAGGTCATGGCCACCAAACATACACTATGGATCTATGCCAATATGACTCAAATCTGAACATAGCCACCAAAACTACACTGTGGATCTATGTGTTAAAGACTCAAATTTGAACATAGCCACAAGACATACAATGTGGATCTATGCAACAGTACAAACTAAATATACTCCAACACAACCTGAATCTGTGAGAAAATATTCAGGGTCTTCATCTCCACCACTCTATAGTACGAATCTAACCATGTGAATACATGTACTGAAGTCGAACATGGTATAAACCACTTGATTACCAGTCATTAATGAATACCATTAACAAATGCGAGGTAAATCACCATTAATGTCAATGACCCCCAAGGTACTTTGGTACAATCCAACGAATGTGAATCAATGAGTTGAAGTCAAACACTCGATGGAATCTCCCGATCAAGGTTCAATAATGAAAACCTATTGTCGAAAGAGAGGAAACCTACCATTGAGGCATGCAAGTTCCAAGGTACAAATTAGTTTCTAATTCTAATTCCTGGATAATGAGTTGAAGTCGATAAGAAAAGACTCGTCACAGAAGAGCCTTAATGTATACCCCATCAAGGACATGAAACAGGTAACAATATTTGAAGTAGATAAGAGTAACAAGTGATTTAGGACTGAATCAAGGATGGTCGACGCAATAGAAGGCTTTCGAGGTTGAAAATATTTTTGAACATATTGATGACACGACAACTGTCTTGGAAAAACCTGACTCAACAATAGGGATCACATACCAATTTGTAATCTTATAAAGGAGTATGACCAAGAAACAAGTGGATATTCCAACCTAGACACAAGGCGAGTGAAAGGGTGTAATGTTCAAAAGCGACTATTCCATAGAATATAGGTTTAGATACATTTCTTTCCAAATTTCCCCCCCACCATTTATGGCGAGTACCTCTTTATTTTTACACAACCTTGAGGAGGATAACATATGCTTGAATTGTAAGCTCATCTTTCAGATGAGTCCCTCGGAGTATGTTTAATGAACCCTAAGAAGGAGTGGTTTGGTTCCATATGGGTCTTTCGATGTTTGTTTAATGAGTCCAAACAGAGAAAACTTGAGGGTTTTTCATATTTAGAGAGTCTAAAAAATACTTAAAGAGAACTCCAAAAAGTCTTTTTTCGTAAAGTAGTCTGATGAGACCGAAAAAGAGATAAATTGTCGCTCAATAGATGTGCTTTGTAATACTTTAAAGAGAATGAAAAGAACAAGATCGCTCGGCAATATTTTCATGTTTAGAGAGTCTAAAAAGAGCTTAAAGGGAACTCCAGGGGGTTCCTTTTTTGTATAACCTTTACGAGTCCGAAAAAGTGATAAAAGTATACTCGGTTACATTCTCACATATTTACGAGCATGAGAAAGATAAAATACTAAGCTCGGTAACTTATTCTCATGTATTTACAAGCATGAGAAAGAACAAAGACTAAGCTTAGGATAGTTTTCATTTTTACACAAGATTTGAAACAAAACAAAACTATCCTTCGGATAGATTTTTTTTTTACACAAGATTAAAAACTAAACAAAATTGTGCTTGGACCTGGTTTCATTTTTACACAAGCGTGAACCAAAGGAAACTATGCTTGAGGTAGGTGGTTTCATTTTTACACAATCTTGAACCATAGAAAACTATGCTTGAGACTTCCCAACGCATTATACCTGGATGGTTGGTACTTAGCCCCCAACTTAAGAAACTAGTGGCTCAACTTCAGCATGAATTCTAGAGGTTGTAAGCAAAGCCCCCCATGCTTCATTTTGTCCAACTGCAAAGGCGGATGAAATGAAGATTCAAATACTAGACGAAGGACTTGACTCAACAGAGAGGGGGAAGTTGTTTAATTTTTTAACGAGCTTGACACAGGATAAGAACTATTCTCGTAAGATTTGTTTCATTTTTTAACGAGGTTTCTACAGATACGCGAAAACTATCCTCGTAAGCTTTGTTTCATTTTTGAATGAGGTTTCTACAGAGACGCGAAAAATATTCTCACAACTGGTTTCATATTTTAACGAGCTTGAAACCAGGAAACCATGCTCACAGCTCGTTTCATTTTTTAATGAGATTGAAATCAGAAAACCATGCTCAAAGTTGGTTTCTTGATCATGGAGGCCAAGAGGATAGTGCTCTAGAAGGACACCATGTCAAGGGACAAAACTCGATCATGGATTCCAAGATATCTTCATTTGAAGGAAGAAACACACTTTGGAAGGAGCACATGTTGAGGGTCGCGATAGTGGTAAGGAGGTCAGGCTCCAATAGCCCTACCAAAGAGATCACCATGTCAACTATCGGATCCAAGTCATAAGATATTGAGCGTACAATGAGAGGATCATTTGCATCGGCAGCTGAAGGCATGGGAGACAACACCACATAATTAACCTGTGGCAGGGGTGATATCATCTGCATATAAGAACCATTTAGGGAGGTTATTGAGTTGATGTTCAAGTTAAGGCCAACAAACGAAAGTTGATCAATTTTCACCACTCCTCCATCGTGTGGGAAAGATATCACATGAAAAAGAGTGGACACAATATCTTTCATGGAATAGACATAATCTTTCCCAAGGAGTAAATTTAAATCCAAGGGGTCTTGGACTACCATAACATCAATAAATACATTTTTCCCTCCCAAAGTTACAGGAAACTAAGGAAGGATTCCTAAATGGTAACTGGTTCTTCTATTAAAAGAAAACAGAGTCTGGGTAACTAGCATAAGCTGAGGATAACCCAGATCTTTCCAAGCAAGAGAGGACAAAATACTAACGGACAAACCTTCATCTATCAACATATGTGGAATGTCTCGACCACAAACTTGTACTGTAATCTTGAAAGGAATTTGAAGGGGAATACGAGGTCCAGTTAGCACACCCCAATCAAAAAGGATGGACTCATTACTTGGAGGAGGTTCTACGGGAGAAGGAGGAAGGCCCCTTGATTGTATCAACGATAAAAACATGGGAAGCATTGGGTTTACTCTCAAGAAGGAGAGTAGGATCGACCGATGACGAGATCAGATCAACCACTTGGGTTTCATTCTCCAAGGGGAGAATGGGGTCGATGGGTGGAAATGGATAAACTGCTTGGGTTTCACTCTCTAGCAGAAGAGTGGGATTGACCAAGGATTGGATCGGGTCAACCACTTTGTCAATTGGTTCAACTAAATACGTGACCAGATTGACTAAATGATCAACCAGACTGACTGATGAAGGGGCCGGATTTATCATTCCATCAAATACAGGTGGGTCGAGAGTAATCTTGTGATAAGAATCTGGAAGTTGAGGTTGTGAAATAGTCATGTCTTCCATTAATTTCGAGGCTTCATCCATACAAGGGAAAAGGTGAGTTAGATTACTCCCTTTTCATAACATACGCAGGAACTTGACTCTACATTTCTTCTTCCCAACGGTATCCTAACTAGTTGACGGGAGGTCTTCAATATGTTGTTCAGAGGTTGACAACATGGGTTGGCGAGGTTGTGTAGAACATGATTCTATAACCTTGGATAGACCAAGGAAATCCTTAAGAAGATGGATACCCTTACAAATCCTGCAAGGGTACTTGGGCTTACAAGTTGTTTTGATGAACTTGGCATCATCAACACTCCCAACACGATTAACAGTAACTGATTTCTTTCTAACATGTCTGGCAGTGGTTGGAAGTTTTGACCCTTGTTTATTTTTCTTCTTCTTATTCTTATGTTTATTCTTCTTCTTGTCCAGCGAGTTACTAGCTTTAGAGCTTTCACTCGGCGAGGAATATGAAATGGAAGAATACCTTACAAGTGAATAAGGAAAAGAAGATCTTACTGTTGAAGATGGTGAAGGATCAACATGAGGTTGATGCTCTTGGGATGAAGTTCTTACAAATGAAGCACTAAATGCATCCAGGACTACCTGAGTGGAAAACAACCATACTGGTAATCCAATTGTGAGACCTGGAAGGCTCAAAGTAGCGAAGTGAGGAGGACCAATGTTTATGTAAGAAGGAAAAACAAAAGGTTCCTCTGGAGCAGAGGTTCCTTCATTAGTCATTCCAGGAACTGACACCATTAAAAACAAAAATCCAACCTAGATTCCACTAGGGAAAACAAACAACACATGCTAAAAATATAGTAAACAAGCAAGAAAACAGAACTTTCTCACAATGAGCACACTAGTTAGTGATGAAATCCAACATCGCAAGAACAAGGTAAGAAAGGGATGAGATAGAGTGGGCGGAAAATTTACGTTGATGACCTACTTAATGGACTTACGCCTTAGTGCAAGCTCCCACACATAATCGTGGGTATACCCTCCAAGGAGCCCGAGTGAGTCTGGCCAACGTCAATTCTAGGTACCGTGAAGAATTTCCCCTCCACAGTCACCTCGTGTAAAGACCCTAAAGATATAGGCCACTAAGGTTACCAATTACTACAATGATTCCTGGGGAAACAATCGACAGTTTGATCCACGCACAAAGGTAGGGTATCTAGCCCAAAATCAACTTGAAAGGCTTCCACTCATCATTTTGGGTATACCTTCAAGTGAACCCCATAGTACGCACAATCTCTACAACAAGACTAACAAAGCATGGTGAGTAACTCTACGAGTCTCAATGTGACCTCAGGTTTGACCCTTGTGTGAGAAAGGATTCCCAGGACAAAATGTAGCAAGTGGATTTCACTGCTCCCTAACGCAAGATTCTATGTTTATTTGCAGCTTTGTAAAGTTATCTTTCACACCTATTCCAAATCCCTACAACTAATATAATGTAGGTTTTCTACCAAAAAATACAAAAATTTCTAATCAATTTTTATAAGCATTTTATTTTTAAGGTTGTTGTTACTCAAGAGGAAAATGGCGTGGACTAAATGATGTTTTGACCAACTCAAAAGTTATGCAAAGAGATGAAGATGCAATCTTTTCATTTTGATGAAAGATATGCTACGAGAAAGAGAAAACATTCATCATTCCCAGAGGCACAATGTCCCAAAATTTTATTAAACTCATCAACATCAAGATCTTCAAGAATTGAGCAAAAGAGATTGTACACCAATACACGATTCAAGACCAAAAATGCCAAAAATCATGCAATTTCGCTACTTCAAATGCAAGGATGTCCCCAATCTAATATAAAGCAAGAAAACATTTTTTTTTGTTTCAAAGATAGCTAAAAGCAATAGAAAATCTCTATAAAACAAAGCAACCCAAGCAAATTTTCTCTTTTAAAACAAACTATTCAATAAAAGAAAAAGTTCTTTCACCAAACAATTCTAAAGAAAAAATAATGCTTTGTAACTGGAAGACACTCAAAGCAAGAGACCAAGTCTTTCAAAAGAAAACAAAGAAAAGATCGGTAAAAGAAACTAAAAACCTGTCAAGCAGACTGTAAACAGATCATAATCAAACCCAATAATTCACCCCAAAACCAAATCCAAGATCTGGGTAAGGAAAAACCATCAAAAAAAAAAAAAAAAATCATAATCGTTGCAGGCTGTCAGACTAACACAGTGCGGAAATCCCTGATTCCCGCAGCCCAAAGAACCAATACATTGCATAAATCTGAGGTTTCCATAGGCTAGTTATGGGGCAGGATGCAGAAATCAAATATTGCCACATTGTCCCTCAAAGCAGGGTGCGGAAATAAAAGTAAAAATGAAAATATAAAAATTAAGAAGGTTTTTCTAGCGAACTTAAATAGTCAAAGAGTCAATTTAGATCTCCCAAAGAATCAGAAAACAGAACCCAGACAATCAAAGCAAGAAATCAAGACAAACTAGGAAAATAATGTGTTCCCCAGTGGAGTCACCAATTTTGTTATCAGGCTAATTGTTAAGTGCGGACACAAACCAATCCCCCTAGCTTCACTACAAAACTAAAACAAAACAAGATAGTACACTACTCTTTCCTTATATTTCAATTATCAAATGAGAAATGGATCTAGAGCATACCTTTTAAATATCGAAGATCTGACTTCGCCCATGCAATCCAAGATCCGTCGTGAGGCTTATGGAGAAATATCTGCAAAATAAAACAAGCCAATGAAGACAATAATAATAGAGTCTATTTGATATGAAACTATGTACATGATCAAGGAATCATATAATATGAACAAATAACATTCATATAGGAAAGAAAATTAAATCTGTATTAAAGAATGTGGAAGAAACATACAACCAGATGCCTTAATGTCATCAGGTTCCTTCCAACAGTTCCTTTCTTCCCACACACTTCTAATCCATGGATTCTGAGACTGTAGATCTGATAGATGCTCACAATCTATCTTGACAAAGAAAATCTCAAAGCCAACATACAAACTCCAAAAACTCTAAGCTACAAAACTCAATAGCAAGCCAATCTAACTTTCTCCATGAGAGATCCTCTCCTTTTATAAGTTGAAGAGGATAGGTGAGGAAGTTAGGATGATCCCACTAAATCATGAAAGTGAGTAATATCCAAACCATTCGGAGGCCACCTCACCATAGAAGATTCTCCTTCTAGAAGCATCGAGAAGACGCTCATTTTTCCCACGTACAAGAATTTATGCACCCTAGCTATAGAGAAACCCGGGGAAACTCCACAACCCAGCTATAGAGCAAGGTGTGGAAAGCAGGCATTTTCGCACCCTGCGTATAGAGAAACATGTGGAAATCCTCCTTAATAGGGGTTTTACAAAGGAAAATACAACTTCTTATCTCAGGGAAAGTTATTCTCCCTTCTTTCTTCAGGAATTCAGTCCATTGATCCTTCTAAAGAAAAAGGATAAGTTTACATCATTAAGAGTCATGAGGGTGACGAAAGTAATGTGTAACACCCTCACCCACCACTTTTCCAATTGCAGTAGTGGTGAAGAGGTCCAATGTTTTTCTCAAATTTTCTCTCATACCACCTATCATCGAGATAGTGTTGAAGTGCTCCCCAACCCTTTTCCAAAATATATAATGAATCCACTCTAATATAGCCTGTCACAACCCCAGAGGATAAATAATCAGATCTTATGACCATTCACCTCCCGAGGGAATGTGGCCCTATGATGATTCTTACTTTGTTTCCTAACACACCAAGAATACTTTGTCTGAAATGCGCCTGTTTACCTAGAGCATAGACATACTCCATTCTAGGATATCGGTGAGTCACAATCCTACTCTAGTGCAACTCTTTCTTACTTAGACAATTGTTAATCTAGATTAACACTTAGTATTATTTAAGCATACATTTTTTAGCATGAGAATCTAAGAGAACAACTACAGAACAAACGAAGACAAACACAGATGCAGTGTGGATGTCACAAAACGTCCCTAACAACTGGTTAAGTCTTTGTTATTTTGAAACAATTAAAATATGAGTATTATCAACTCAGTTTACAAATTCAACAGAGTCACATGAATCTCCTCACCTCACCAAGGAACTTAAGAACATATATGTCACATCAAGACTTTATATCACAACCATCTATGCAACCACCTGCAGTGCACCTTAGACGTACCCACAACCACAAACATGATGTCCCTTCATTTCCACAGACTTTCACTAAGTTAAGATAGATTTTGGTTCTTCCTTACACATGTCTCCACATACGTGCATTTCCAGACTTCCCCAAAACCTCCCAAAGCATCCAATTCTTGGATAATTGTCTTCCATCTTGGAAAATCTACCTCAATTTGTTGCCTCAATATTGCTCTCCAAATATCTTGCCAAAATTCTCTATGTCTTCCTTTGGTTGTGTGCCCTTACTCTTATATGAAATCCAAGGGTCACTTGTGTGAAACATCATGTATATTGGGTGTGTCATGCCCCTTCGTGAACCCACACTCAGTGAACTCATTACACCCCTCCATGGACTTGGTGAGCCCATCCAAGCCCACGCACCCATCAACCATTCCTCTCTTGGACCATCACACCCCATCCTTGGGTGCACACACCTTTCCTTGTGCACTCTCCCATGCCAATCATATTGACTCCTCGTGGGTGTGTTTATGGGGTCGTCCAACATCTCCGGTGTACCCATGTTGCTGAGGGAAAATATGTCTACTCCTTCGGAATAATCCCAAGTTTCCCCGTCCTTGCCTAAACGTGAACCAAGTGTCCATCAATCATTCTAAGGAAAGTAAGGTGTGTTTCGCCTTAGTGCCACAAGTCACCATCGTATACCCAAGGTGCTCCTTGTGCTCTTCATCCGTTCCATCGTAGAATCTGCCCAAGGAGAGTGTCTGCTCGGTGGGTGTCATGGGAGACCTTACTGTTAGAAAGTAATAGATGTGCTCATTTAACCATAGACAATATAACAATATTGTCACCCAACCATAGGCCAAATCCACCCTCGATCACATTAACCTTGGCAGAGAATGATTCTAGAAGAAAACCAATAGCCAACCAAGGATAATGCACCAAGAAAAGATAACCAAGACTGATCAGAAATTCCAACCCTAATCAATAGAAAGTTTGAGCCTAAACCAGGAATACAGATTGTAGTAGCTATCGGCTACAGCTACTCCCCAGACTTGTGCACTTGCCCAGTTTTTGTAGTGCGCACTTCTTCACTACTGAAATTTCGAGCTGTATATGCAAAATGAGGTCTGACTACTTTTATTTATACTATTTTTTTGAGTTGTCTGGGCCAACTTCTCATTCTGGAGGCTAAATACTTAATATTAAATATTTCCTTGAGCCAACTTGTCTTCTAGAGTTAATTTTAATGCTTTAGGGTTTCTTCTTACTTCCCAGAATATTCTATTCTCGCCAAGGTTACACGTGGAGGTAAATACCTCCCGCAGCTACCATAATATCAACACTCCCTCCTAGCTAGGGAGGTATTGAAGGAAATAGTCTTGAGCACAAACATACCATTCAACCGGTAGAATCATCATAGCCATATAGGCTATCTCATGACTAGATCACGAGCACTACTATCACTATCATATGATAGCATCAACTGCATCATCTCTAGAAGCCATACTGAGTAATCATGCATGATGTTGAATAAGTCACTCACTCCACAAAGTGATACACTGAACATTCTTCTAATCCGGACATATGTCCTAGAAGAATGACTATCCCAACAGAGATAAAAACTATTCCATAGACTACAGAGATCATTCCTATAGGAATGTTAATCTAGGATTATTTTCTAATCAGGTCATAGAGATTTGTCTCAACCTATATGCCTTAGAAAATATCAACACAATTGATAGTCTACACGGTAATCATGACAATGTCATTCAATAGAACACAACTGTGTCTATCCATAGTAGTACATAATTGCTATACATTGGTACACAACCACACCAAGTAGTACACGACTACTTAATCAGTGACACATAGTGACAACTAGTGGAACACATCCACCATAGTAGCATACATCTATTGTCTAGAGACATACAATCTTGAAGAGAATGAGTCTGCCCTAGGGAATGACTGTCTGGACCATTTCCTAAGGAAATTATTGTCCTGCACCAACCGTAACATCCCTGACCACCCATGTAGAGCCATGCTACTCCGGAAAACACTTTCATTCTCTTCTCATTATACTATAACATACCCAACATCCAACTGAGCTATGCCACTTTAATTTTTCGAACTGCATGCAATTAAAACATATACATACAGAACTCTTGCGAAATTATATATATAAAACGTAAACAGACAAATACGCTCTATTAATGCACGAATTCATACTGAAATAACAATAAACATATAGATGCAGCATATACAGGCAATACCCATAAATATAAACCACACAGGATAAAACCATAAAAATAAACACGTAAATAATAATGCAGCATGTAAATTTATCACACAATTGACACTTATTTTGGTAAGAATATCTCCAACTGTGTGCATACCTTCCACGAACCTCCCAGACTTATACCACATTTCTCATCACTCTCAGCAGTTGGTCACCCCTGAGATGGGACTAAACTCCACCCGGGTAAAGGGATTCCTAACCAGGATAGCTATCTCAAACAATCGGAAAGACTCTTTCACATGTGCCAACTCAAACTAACAACCTACAGTCCCTCATTCCCCACATGCTTGTCCCAGCCCAAGATGTGTTCCCCTTCTCTTCTCAACAGTCCTTCGACTACCCCACTTCCTTTTCAAGCTTCAGCAACAGGTTGGAAAGGAAGTCTCAGAGCCTTGTACTTGAAGTTTGGCACCTTCAGGAAATCAATTCCCATCAATTCTCTCACCCAGAGATAAATTTCTCACGGTCCTAACAACCCACCTTTTCAATATCCCACGAGACTAACAACCCGCTTCTTCAGTCCATCTCCCAAGCTAACCAACTACCCAAATAGGTATGGGTATGGATACAAGTTCAGGTATAATGACATGAAGGTAGGTTGGATATCTCAATGAGTGTGTGAATGATGATGGATGATTGACTGGATGACTGAATGATGGAAGGAATGATGGGAAAATGAACTAAGTCCAAACTATATGTATGCATGTCCCCAACTTGACACTTGTCATGTTGGGAGCTACTTTGGCCCACTTGTCCCCATTCTTAGAACTTAGGATAAAATAATTATCCATAATTTATACTTTAAGGATTATTAATATAATACTCCTTTTTGGCTTAATCTCCCTATCTTATCCCCTTTTCTTTAAATTTTAGCCCCCCCTTTCCCTAACTAGTGGAGTTTAGTGCCCCCATACTCGTTTATCATGGTCGGTCTACGCGCAACGATGTATTTTATATTAATGATGAGACATATAAAAAATAGGTTCATTGGCCTTTAACATCTATTATCTTCTGCCTAATCATCACAAAACAAGCTCACCAACCTATAAAACACAGCATATACACAAAGGCTCCCTGGCCTCAAAATCACGTGCACTTAAGTTGTTGTGCACGGTATCTTAGAATGTGCACACTTCATCATTTTAATGCGCAGTGCATGGACGCACTATACCATGGAAGGTGCATACCAAAATGATGTCAAACAAATCACCAGCTTAAGTACATTTTCATTTTACATTTATAATTGGGTTCAGCATAGGGATATTACAATCCCCTCCCCTTATTTATGCATTGTCCTTAGTGCATTATGTACGCATATACAACAAAATTTTCAAAAATCCTCAAAAAGATGCGGGTATTCTACCCACATTGCATCATCATGCTCCCAAGTAGCATCCTTAGGACCGTACCAGGTCCATTGGACCTTTACAATCATTATGGCTTGGTTCCAGCGCTGTTTGATTTTTCGGTCCAAAATGTGTACCAGATGCACTTGGAAAGTGCCTTCTTGCTCCACCTGAATCACATTCCAATCAATAACATGATTAGCATCAGGTATATATTTCTTGAGCAAAGATACATGGAATACATTATTAACAGACATCGATGCAGGCAATGCAATCATATAAGCTACTAGACCAATCCTCTCTAGGATTTCAAACGGTCCACAATAGCGAGCTGCCAACTTTAAACAATTTCGCAACTCCAAGGAACTTTTGTTGGCCTTCACTTTCAAGAATACATGGTCCCCAACTTTAAATTCCCTGTGAGTTCTTCCCTTATCAGCATAGCTTTTCTTCATGTCTGGGGAAACCTTTAAATTTTGTTTTATTTTCAACATTTGCTCCTCCATTTCCCTGAGTAAATCTGGCCCAACCACTGCTTTATATGTTGGGTTATCCCAACTTATTGTTGTGTTTCACTTTATGAGGTGGCATCCATATGGTTGGGATCATACTCGCTTCTTTGATTTGGTGGGATCATCCTAATCTCTTTAAACATCTCTCTCTCTCCTATATAAGAATGGGTTTCTCATGGAAAATGTTAAGAAAACAAGTAAGGAAGGAATTAATGAAAGAATAGGCTGAGAATTGTGTGAAGGATTATATTTCAATTGATGCTTGAGGTCTTCATTGGTCCATTAAATTATTGTGGATATTCTTCATGCAATTTTAGAGAAAGTGTTTGTGTTGGAGCAAAGGGCCACCGAAAGGGAACCTTGCAACATCAAGGTTGTTTGGTTGTATATTCCACTTTTACTTAATATAATAAAATGGCATATTTCTTTCCCATAAAATCATTCTCATTTTATTACATGACTCCTTATTCACATATGTAAGTTTTCATTGAATATACTATTGTTTCTTTCACTTTGGTTGGTTTGTGTTTCATTACAGATCCAATATCACAAGAGTTGTTAAAATTAGGGTAAAAATGCAAAACAATAGTATCTTTTTAATTTCAGTGATCAAAACAGCTAGATCTATAGATCAATAGACTTAGAACACTTAATATTTAGATCTAAGAGAGACAACAATAAAATTAGTAAGATCATAAATAAAACTCAGATCTAATAAGAAAGAACTATGATGATTTAACAATGAACAGATCTGAATAAGACCAAACTATAAAATAGATCTATAAAGCTAAACTCAAGATGATACACAGATTTGTAGATCTAACAAATAGTCTGATCATTACACGATAGAACAGTTATAGAGGAAATTGTAAATTCAAAGTATAGCTTCAGATCTAAGTAGTTAATACTCAATGTTAACTAGATCAAAATAGTACTGAAGTAAAATCAAGTTCAGATCTGAAAGAGATGAGTAGGCATCTTACCTGGTACAACAGCCTTACCTCTGAAGAAAGAACAATAGCCATAGGAGATAAACAACCTTTTAGTATGCTCAGACAAAGGTTCAGTTCATAGATCCACCTTATAGGTTGGATCTCTTTGCCAATAGATGAAGGAATTTTTCTTGCCAGAAAAAGATTGAACTAGAAACCCTCAAAGGAACAAATCCTCAACCAATAGAAGGTACCAAAACCCTACACAAGAAGACTGTGTATAAACTTGATTTCAGAAGGATATAGGAGGCTGTACCCTAGGGTTTTAACACAGCAAAGAGGTTGACTACATTCATCACACAACAGGGATAGTAGGCTGCTGTTTTTCCACTCTAGATGACAAACAAAGGATGGTTGCAACCCTAGATACTCCAGACAACAAATAAGAGGAGGTCGCAGCAAGAAGGATCCTCACTCAGCCATGTAAAGGGTAGCACCCTATGCAAACATCACAAAAAAATGGGGCCGCACCCTAGAGACCTCACACAACAGAACAGAAGAGGGGGCTGCACCCTTGAATCTCAGCCTACAACAGTAGAAAAGGGGCCGCACCTTACAGCCACACCAAACAACAGAAAGGGGAGAAGAGGCCACCCCCTCTACACACTAAAATAGCCCTGCAACAATGAAAGGACATGTCGCTACTACAAATAACTTCACCAACAAAGGAGGTCGCAGCAAGAAGGTCACCCACAGCAACAAAAGGGGCCACAACTTCAATAGTAAGGAGGAGCCGCAGCTAGGAGAGATCCACACTTAGCAATAGATAAATAATATAATGTGAGTGAAGTGAGAGGGGTAGGGGTTATATTTATACTTTTAGGCTAGGGAAAGGGTTTAAAGAAAAAGTTTAAAATTAAAATAAATACAATTAAAAATAACATGTTTAAATTAAATTTAAACATGTTATAATTAACATTTTAAATTTAACTTTACTTTAACCCTTGAACAAAAACAACAAATCCCCAAACCAACACATGCAAGGGTAAGAGAGGGTTAACTAGGTGGCAATACTCATTCCTTCATTTAACATGGTGAACCTATTACTTTATCATCACTGCATATGGGACTTATCCCTCATGTGGCTATGTCCTTCTTCAAGGAAGGTCATGTACCATCAAAATACTTGATAGAGGATCAAGTAGCCCCAAAAAAAAATTTGGGGTCTTATCCACCAAGGTCAAAGACCAAGGATCAACCCATGTCGTATGCATGGGTACCCTAGACATTTCTAGAGTCCCTAGGCTTATCTAGGGGCTTTAACTGCTTGGTCCTAGACCAAGAACCCCATTCGTATACTGGGGGCCCTCTAAGGGGTATTTACTACTTGGTTCTTCACCAAGAGCCCCAGTTGTATACTGGGGGCCCTCACAAGGGTCTTATGCCATGGAACTGACTGTTTGGTCCCATACCAAGTACCCCAGGAGTGCACTGGGGGCCCTAGATCTCGTCTAGGGTCTTAGCCATCCTTCAAGAGAATGGCTCTTACAACTGCTTATAAATTTAACACTCCCTCTCAACAAGAGAGGCATTCTCAGCTACACCAATATTGTCACGAAAGTATACAAACTTTGTCAAAGACAGTGGCTCGGTGAAAATGTTTGTTGTCTGTTCTACTGTCGGAACATACTGAATGCTGAGAACTTTCTTCTGAATCATGTCTTGGATATAATGATATCTCATCTCAATGTGTTTCGATCTGTCATGAAACACCGGGTTCTCAGTGAGATTTATACAACTCTGATTGTCACAATGAATAACTATGGGTTCAAGCTATGAACTGAATAAGTTTGAAAGTAGCTTCCTGAGCCACACTGCTTCTCTGCCAGTAGCACTAGCAGCAATGTATTCTGCCTCTGCAGTGATTTGGGATATGCAGCCCTGTTTCCTGCTGGACCAGGAAATCATAGCTGAACCTAAACTGAAGCAATATCCGGAAGTATTCTTCCGGTCCACTACACTGCCCATCCAATCTGAATCTGTAAAGCCATGTAGCATCACACCTCCACTGGATGTGTATCTGATACCATAAGCTATAGTCCCCCGAACATATCTCAGGATATGTTTTACTGCAACCATATGTATATGTTTAGGTTCACACATTAAATGACTAAGAGAATTTACAGCATAGCAGATATCGGGTCTCGTATGTACGAGATACATCAAGGATCCAATGATCTGCCAATACAAGGTGGGGCCTTCTGGATCTGAGCCTATGACTTGATCTTGGAGTTTCTTTAAGTTGGAGATCATTGGAGTAGTCATGGACTTGCAGTCCATCATGCCAAATCTGCGAAGGATATCAACAGCATATTTACTCTATGAGAGAAAGATCTCTCCTAGTTTCTGCCAAACTTCCAAGCCCAAAAAGTAGTGCATGATCCCCAAATATTTCATTTCAAATTCTTCAGAAAGATCCCTCTTAGTCTGAGCTATCAAGGTTTCCTCTCTGGTGAGGAATAGATCATATACATATAATACTAGTATAACTGGATGATTTTGAATGATCTTTATATAAATATTTGGATCTGCTATGCTCTTGGAGAATCCAAGACTTTGTAGAAAGCTGTCAATTCTACCATAACAAGCTCTTGGATCTTGTTTCAACCCGTATAGAGATTTCTTGAGTTTACATACATGATATCTTTTATCATGTATTATGAAACCTTCAGGTTGCTCAATGTAAACCTCTTGTTAAACTTCACCGTTAAGAAAAGCAGTCTTAACGTCCATCTGGTGAAGTTTCCAACCGAAAACTGTTGCAAGTGAAATGATGATTCTGATAGAAGAATACCTAGAAACTGGAGCAAATATTTCATCGTAGTAAATACCTTCTTTCTGAGAGAAACCATGAGCCACAAATCTTGCCTTGTATTTCTCAATGCTGCCATCTACTGCATGCTTTATCTTATAAAGTCATTTTGAAGTCACTACAGATTTACCATGAGGTCTAGGAACTACTGTCCATAGATCATTCTTCAAAATAGAATCATATTCTTTGCTCATAGCATCCTTACATACTTGATGTTTGAAATGTTGGACAACTGAGAGGGGGGGGTGAATCAGTTGTTTCCATTCTTAAACAATTATGGTTCTTTTAAACTTTTGTAGAGACTCTGAATGCTAATCACAATAATGCGGGGAAATAAACAATGGCACTTTCAGCATCATTCACATATGTAAAAAACACAGAGACAGATATTTCCCGAGGAAACCCATGCAGGATAAAAAACCTCTTTTTTTTATATGATAAGTAATGGTTACATTCTTTACAGTATCATACATATGAGCACCAACTCATAATGAGGTTACAACCTCAGCTTTGCAAGCTGCAACTTGCTGAGAGCACCAACTCTCTATTTTCTCTAGCACCAACTAGAAGG
>ML801182.1:311206-330499 GCA_009831015.1 Picea engelmannii
ATTGAGTCGCGATATCGCATATCGCGAAATCGGGGTTTCTGATGTCAAGTGACTTTGTCATTCCAAAGTCCCGATCCCCGAAACTCCGATGAGGAGAATCAACGGTCCAGATGCATTTTGGATTCAACGATTATGATTGAATCACGAAATCGCACATCGTGATTTCGGGTTTCTCGTTGTCAAGAGATTTTGACATTGCTAAGTGTCGATTCCCGATCCCCGATACTCCATGCAGAGATTCAACGGTCTAGATCAATTCTAGCTCGACAGCTTAGATTACATCGCAAAATCGCATATCGCGATTTCGGAGTTTCTGTTGCAGTGTTATCTTGACATATCAAAGTCCCGATCACCGATGCCTCTGTTGACGTCACACGTGGTTTGACACGTGTTAGATCCTGCCACGTGTCACTCTAATTCGTGAATTGCATGAGCCTGAAGTGTTAGATCTGCCTGACACCTGTCATTCTCTGGTTGTGCCACGTGTCCCTGGGTGACGTGGTATGTTGACGTGTGTTGGATCGACGGTCTAGATCACTTATTATCCAATGGCTGTGATTAACTCGTGAAATCGCGTATCGCGATTTTGGGGTTTTCTTTGTCAAGTGTTCTTTGCATATTGAAATCGCGATCCCTGATTCTCCGATGAAGGAAATCAACGGACCAAATCTAATTCTTGATTTAACAGTTGATATCATATCGGGATTTCAGGGTTTTCGTTGTCAAGGAACTTTGACATATCCAACTCACGATCCTCGAAACTCCGATGACTACGCTCCTGGTCCATATGACCATTATCCTCATGACCGTAGCCAAACCTTCATCACTCCCTTTAAATACCTTGCAGGTTCTCATTGATCCAACGGTGGTCGGGTCCCTACGCTCAGATCTGACGGCTGAGACATGTCCTCCTATCGAGCTTCTCTCGGTGGCGCCCGATCGCTGCCACGCGTCCTTCCAAATAGACGGTCCTGATTATGTCGGGATTTCACCTTGGCTTTTCCCGATGGTAAACCTCGTACAGCCCCTATCCGATCTGACGACGGACGGGTTTTCTGAATGAGATCCAACGGCTATTGATCTCTGTCTTCCTTCTCCTCTGCGAACTCCCGTATCTTGAGCTTTGCCTTTGCTGTGCGCATTTTCTTCAACACTGTTCCTCCTGAGCTTGCCATCAATGACAAGCATACGCTACTTGGTAAATATTTGCCAACATGAAAGAATCAGCAAAGGTAGAAGGTTTAGAATCAATTACAGTATTTAATTGAGCTATGAGACCGGAGTACTTATCTGGTTTATTTCTTTCTCTGAAGGTGCCCTTCAGAGATGAGTGTTTTTCTGCCTCTTTCAATATTTCTTGGCACCAAGATGGTTTCCTTTTGATACGAGGTAACTCCATTGGAAATTCAATAGAGTCTCTTGACGGATCGGCTACAATCTCAGAGGTTTCCTCCCTCTGTTCATCTGGAGAAGAAGAGTCAAGTGGTGGAGCTTCCTGCTCCTCTGAATCACATGGAAGATATTTGGCCCAACGAAATGTTGTTTCTTCATGAAATGTCACATCTCTACTTACTTCAATGAACTTTTTCCCAGGGATGTAGATCCTGTAGGCTTTTGAGGTCTCACTGTATCCCACAAAAATTCCTTTCTTACCAAAGGGCTCTAGTTTAGTCCTCTTCTCTTTTGGAATGTGTATGTAAACTGGACTGCCAAAGATTCTTAGATGCTCAACTGAGGGTTTACACCCGGTAAAAAATTCTTCAGGAGTTTTCTCTTCAAGGACTTTGTGAGGACATCTATTCTATATGTATACTATTTTACTGGCAGCCTTAGCCCAGAGTGATAGAGGAAAATTCTAATCATGCATCATGGTCCTGGCTGCTTCACAGATGGTTATGTTCTTTCGTTCAGCTGCACCATTTTGCTGAGGGTTGTATGGCACGGTCAGCTCCCTCTTAATTCTAGAATCTCGACAGAGTTCATCATATTTGAGGGAGTCAAATTCTTTGCCGTTGTCTATTTTGAAAACTCGGATGCACCTTCTTGTTTGATTTTCAACAAGATTTTTGAAGCCTTGAAATCTGCTAAAGGATTCATCTTTAGTATTTAAGAAGTAAATCCAATTTTTACGTGAACAATCATCAATAAAGATAATGTAATAGATACAAGAATTCATAGAGGGTGCAGACATAGGACCACAAAGATCAGAATGGATTAAGTCTAAGATTCCATATGATTTTTTGTTACTGAGAGGATAAGGTTTCTTTATGTTCTTACCAAGTGAACAACCTTTACAGACACTATTATGCTCAATACAAAATGTTGGCATACCTGTCACCATATTTTGCAAACCTGGAAGTGCATTGTAATTTAGATGTCCAAGTCTCCTGTGCCAAAGCTCGCAGGGATTTATCATCTCATGAACTAGAGCTTGAACAACTTGACCTGAAATCTTATAAAGTCCACACTCACGAGTTCCAATTGTTACAGCAGTACTTAAATCTTCATTTGAGGACCATAAAAGGGATTTGCCTTTTGAAAAAGCTACTGAATAACCTTTACTTTCTAAGACTGGAACATAAATTAAATTCTTCTTTAAACCAGGTACATAAAGAATTTCATCAATATGAAAGATATTACCTGAGAGAAACTGGAAAGAGGTAGAGCCAAAACATTTTATGTCATAGGTGTCGTCATCACCTAGCTCAACCTTTGCTTTGAATTTATTGTCTTGGTAATTTGTAAGGTTTTGTTTGAAGCCGGTCATGTGTTTGGAAGCACCATTGTCTATTAGCCAAATCTCCTCTAATTTGGTGATAGTGCCGGAAAGAGCTGAGATGAGGTAGTATTCCTTCTATGGTTCTTGCTCTTTAGTGGTAGCCCTGGTTTGTCTTCTTTGAGGCTCTTCTTGGGGTTTAGCCTCTTCAGTGGAAACTGAGGCTTGAAATCCTCCTTTTCTTCTCTGCTGAGAGGGAGGATTCCTGCAATCTTTTGCATAATTTCCTAGCCTATTGCAGTTAAAACATTTAACTTTAGATAAATGAGGATTTAAGTGAGAGAGTTTACCTTTTGGTTTCTTACCTTTGCCTTTTGAATTCGGGAACTTCTTCCATTTCTTGGTCTTTGCTGCAAGGGCATGATCTTGTAGGATAGGATAGTCATTTATGCTATTTAGTCTTCCTTCCTCTTCCAAGCATTCATGCCACAACCTTTCAAAATTAGGTTGAGATTCTCTTCCATTCACGGAAGCAAGAAAAACTCCCCAAGCAGTAGGAAGTCCATCAATAGCTATTTGAACCAGGTCATCATCATCTACAGGAAATCCTATTGCAATAAGATGATCTCTAGTTTGAGAAATTTTGGAGAAGAAGGTAGCAACTGTATCATCCTTTCCCATTTTCAGAGTACGTAACTGTTTCTTCAAGATTCTTTTATGAGTAGGTGCCTTCTTCTCATAGAGATTTGCCAAGGCATCAAAGCATTCTTTGGCAGTCCTTAAATGACCAATTAAAGGCATCATGTTGTCTTTGATAGAATCGAAAATGATTCTTTTAGCCTTGGTTTGTTTCCTCTTATATGCTGCCCTAGTTGTGTTTGTAGTAGGTTCTTCGATCTCTCTAGTGATATAATCTTCTAGATCATTTTCTTCAAGTATGTTTATTATTCTGTATTTCCAGGCATTAAAGTTTGTTTCCCCTACAAGTTTGTCTTTAGCTTTGACTGATAAGGAAGTCATGTTTGAATATGTGCTAGATTAGATGACTATAATCTGCAAAAACAACCCTAACAAAGTGGATCTGTGTAGGCTCAAGATTAGGTTCTTTGAGATCTTTTTACACCCTTAGCTCCAAAACCATATTAAAATTAGGGTAAAAATGCAAAACAATAGTATATTTTTAATTTCAGAGATAAAAACAGCTAGATCTATAGATCAACAGACTTAGAACACTTAATATTTAGATCTACGAGAGACAGCAATAAACTTCGTAAGATCAGAAATAAAACTCAGATCTAATAAGAAAGAACTGTGTTGATTTAACAGTGAACAGATATGAATAAGACCAAACTGTAAAATAGATCTATAAAGATAAACTCAAGATGATACACAGATTTGTAGATCTAACAGCTAGTCTGATCATTACACAATAGAATAGCTATAGAGGCAATTGTAAATTCAAAGTATAGATTTAGATCTAAGTAGTTAATACTCAATGCTAACTAGATCAAAACAGTACTAAAGTAAAATCAATCTCAGATCTGAAAGAGATGAGTAAGCAGCTTACCTGGTACAGCAGCCTTACCTCTGAAGAAAGAACAATAACCATAGGAGATAAAGAACCTTTTAGTATGCTCAGACAAAGGTTCAGTTCATAGATCCACCTTATAGGTTGGATCTCTTTGCCAATAGATGAAGGAATTTTTCTTGCCACAAAAATATTGAACTAGAAACCCTCACAGGAACAAATCCTCAACCAATAGAAGGTACCAAAACCCTACACAAGAAGACTGTGTATAAACTTGATTTCAAAAGGAGATAGGAGGTCGTACCCTAGGGTTTTAACACAATAAAGAGGTTGACTACATTCATCACACAGCAGGGATAGTAGGCTGTTGTTTTGCCACTCCATATGACAAACAAAGGATGGCAACAACCCTAGATACTCCAGACAGTAGATAGGAGGAGACCGTAGAAAGAAGGATCCTCACTCAGCCATGTAAAGGGTAGCACCCTATCCAAACATCACAACAAAATGGTTCCGCACCCTAGAGACCTCACACAACAAAACAGAAGAGGGGGTCGCACCCTTGAATCTCAGCCTGCAACAGTAGAAAAGGGGTCGCACCTTACAGCTACACCAAACAGCAGAAAGGGGAGAAGAGGATGCACCCTCTACACACTAAAATAGCCCTGCAACAATGAAAGGATAGGCCGCTGCTACAAAGAACTTCACCAACAAAGGAGGCCGCAGCAAGACGGTCACCCACAACAACAAAAGGGGCCACAAATTCAACAGTAAGGAGGAGCCACAGCTAGGAGAGATCCACACTTAGCAATAGGTAAATAATATAATGTGAGTGAAGTGAGAGGGCTAGGGGTTATATTTATACTTTTAGGCTAGGGAAAGGGTTTAAAGAAAAAGTTTTAAATTAAAATAAATACAATTAAAAATAACATGTTTAAATTAAATTTAAACATGTTATAATTAACTTTTGAAATTTAACTTTACTTTAACCCTTGAACAAAAACAACAAAGCCCCAAACCAACACATGCAAGGGTAAGAGAGGGTTAACTAGGTGGCAATACTCATTCGTTCATTTAACATGGTGAACCTATTACTTTATCATCACTGCATATGGGACTTATCCCTCATGTGGCTATGTCCTTCTTCAAGGAAGTTCATGTACCATCAAAATACTTGATAGAGGATCAAGTAGCCCCAGAACTTTTTCTGGGGTCTTATCCACCAAGGTCAAAGACCAAGGATCAACCCATGCCATATGCATGGGTACCCTAGACATTTCCAGGGGCCCTAGGCTTATCTAGGGGCTTTAACTGCTTGGTCCTAGACCAAGAACCCCATCCGTATATTGGGGGCCCTCTCAGGGGTCTTTACTGCTTGTTTCTTCACCAAGAACCCCAGTCGTATACTGGGGGGCCTCACAAGGGTCTTATGACATGGCACTGACTGTTTGGTCCCAGACCAAGTACCCCAGGAGTGCACTAGGGGCCCTAGATATTGTCTAGGGTCTTAGCCATCCTTCAGGAGAATGGCTCTTGTATTTACTTATAAATTTAACAAGAGCAACGAAGCGGAGTAGGGAAAACAAAAAAATAAGGAAGCGATATTAAAAGGTATGTCACTCATCTCTTGTTTGATAGTAATTCAATGATTAAATATTAGGGAAGGCGTCATGTCCTATATTGCTTTGTTCTAGATCCAGGTGGATCTAGGGAGATTAGTTTATGTATGCATTTACCGATTTATCCAATAAAAACATTGGTGACTGTACTGAGGATACGACTTGTTCTTGGTTTTTTTTGCTGTCCACTTGCCTTTAGCCTACTTCCTTTCATTTTAATCTAGTCTCTGAGTATGTGGGGGATCCATCCAAACTCTACGGATCTGAAAGTTCATTTAGACTCTTTTTCCTTTTTCCATTTTTTTTTCTTTACAGAGATAGTCGCACTGCATCCCATATGCAGCATGCGACGTCCCTGGATCACTGTACCCTACCTATTTAGATCAGTGAAGAATCTCTGCATCCTATCCCATAACTAGCCTACATAAACCTCAAATTGTCATGTTGTACCATACTGTTGGGTTGCGACATTTCCTGTAGAGTTTATTGGATTAGGTATTTTTGTCTTCTGTCACGCAGTTTTTCTTTGATCACCTGGGAAGAACTTTTGGTACCAGAATTTGACTATTTTCTGAGTTTGAGACTTGTTGTTGATTGGTTTTCAGGGATTGAAAACCCTTCTTCATCATTTTACAAGTTTTTACTTCTTGCTTTTTGTCAACAAGGACATAATATCTAGATTTAAATCTGAGTGCTTGATTGATAAAAGTCTTTGATTTGATTTAAAGTTTTGGATTGTTTTACATTTTATGGATTGCTTGTTGATTGGAAAATTATTTTTATTTGCATTTAGTGAAACACTTTCTTTCCATCTTCATTTTTTATCTTCATTGAAAGTTTGATTTGGGTATTTGTTGAGTGTATCTATTTTCTTCAATTACTTTTCCTTTCCTCATTATATCCCTAACTTGGTTTTGGAAAGGAATAATTAAAGTCATTTATTCTTTTTAAGTAATCATTCATAAGAAAAAAATTTGCATTCAAAATGTTTTTTTTACAAGAGAACAAATTGGGAAATTTCATTTCTTATGATTGTTTGAAAACATGTTCATTCAATAAAAAGAAATTACATTTCGTAGCTTTCATGTTCCCAAAAAATACTTTCTCCCTATTGTAATTAGAGTTCATCGAACTAAAACATTGCAGCATTCATCTCTTTTTTCATATTATTGGGTGAAGGTCTCATAAAACATTAGTTTCATCTCCATCTCCCTCTTGCGTAAACAACAACCTCTAAAATACTACGTAATTTTAAAATTTATTAGTAACTTTTATTTTCTAGAAACGCTTTCCACCAACATTAGCTAGGTTAGTTATTTGGAATAGATTGTGAGGCACACTCTCCAAAGCATAAAACACACTGTAGCATCTTGTGATAGGGAGTTTTCAAATCCACTAACAACATTTTGTCCTGGGAAACCCTTCTCACACAAGGGTCAAACCTGAGGTCGCATTCACGCTGGAAGAGTTACTCATTGTTATAGCAAGATTTGCCTCACCAATTGTATCTTGCACAGAGGGCCTTTTTTCCATTTTCCTATGCAGACTTGTCATCCCTTTTCTGATAAATCTAGAGCCAAAAATATACATTTTTCCACATATACGCTCCCTATCAGTTATTCAAGTTGCGTATACTCTGGTTGCTCCACTACAATCCGCGTACATCAGGATTTGTGCCAAAAAATACAAAAATGAGGTCGGGTTTCCATGTCACGACAGAAGATCTCTAATCCTTGTCCTTCCACATACTGGAAACGTTCTGAATCGACCCTTCAGTTTCATTCTGAAGGCTATAAAAGGACAATTTCGAGCTATGGAAAAGAGGAGAAAGCATTCAAATTTGAGAGAAAAGTTACTTTGGATAAATTACTTCATATTGAGTCTACGCAAGATACCCAATATAAAAAATATGTAGAACAGAACTAAAATGCTAGAAATGGTAGAATAACAGTAAAATATCCAGCATAATCTTCACAATACACAGAAATGATATACGAAACAGCAATAGAGAAAGCACTTTGATTTAGAAATCAATGTTCACAGGGCTCTTCGAGGGGGAAACCTCCAGTCGAGCAATGCTCTGTTACAATAATATCCAAGCTAGGGTTCTCATACCCTTGACCCTTATTTATACTAAATATGTTTATTAAGAGAAGCATCTAGAGGAAGATCCTTCTAGAAGTGGAAGCTTCTATTAGGTCTTCTTACATCCGCCTTATTCTATTTTATTGAAAGGCCTTATTAATATTGACCTTTATTACATCCGAATACATTGATCTACCTATGTGCAGGTTAGGAGCTTAACATGTCCGCCCCCTTAAAAATAGCCTTGTCCTCAAGGCTTGAGATGTGGAAACTGCTGCAGAATGGTAGCTGGTTCCCAAGTGGCATCTGCTGGAGTCATATCTTTCCACTGTACTAGCACTTCCTTGATGGTTCTCTGACGCAGGCGACGCTCATGCTGGTCCAAAATTTCTTCTGGCTGTAGCCAAATGGATCCTTCTTCAACTAACTCTGGAAGGTTGGTTTGAATTTGGCACTTGGTTCCAATCACCTTCTTCAAGCATGAAACATGAAAAATAGGATGTAGCTTCGACTGATTGGGCAGAGATAACTAATATGCGACTTGTCCCACATGCTTGAGAACTGTGTAAGGACCATAGAATTTGGGTGCTAGCTTCTGACAATGTTCGGCCTTGAGGGAAGTTTTCTTATATGGTTGCAGTCTCAGAAACACCTAATCCCCTTCTGCAAATTGACGTTCAGAGCGACCTTGATATGCTTTCTGCTTCATTCTATTCTGTGTCATGACCAAGTTCTCTTTAAGGGTACGAAGGATATCCTCTCGGACTGTAAGTGTTTGGTCAATCGCCTGGACCTTCGAGGTACCTGGTAAGTATGAGAGAACTGAAGGTGGCTTCTGTCCATATACTTCTTCAAAAGGAGTCATGTGAGTGGTTGTATGGTATGTAGTGTTGTACCACCATTCGGTGAGGGGTAACCATTGAGCCCACTGGTGTTGTTTTTCAGAGGCAAAACACCTCAGATATGTTTCCAAACACTTGTTGACAACTTATGTTTGACCATCCATTTGGGGATGATAAGCTGAGATGAGATGCAATTGTGTGCCTTGTATCTTAAACAACTCTTGCCAAAAATTGCTTGTGAAGGTTGGGTCTCGATCGGAAACAATAGAGTGCGGCATGCCATGAAGCTTGAAGACTTGGTCCATGAAAATTTGAGCTACCAAGGATGCAGTAAATGGGTGGGGAAGAGCGCAAAAATGAGCATACTTGGAAAGGTGATCCACCACCACCATTATGACTGATTTATTCCCTGATTTAGGTTAGCCTGTAATAAAGTCCACAAAGATATCCTTCCAAATAGCAGGGGGAATCGGAAGCGGTTGGAGGGTGCCTGGAGATTTGACTCTTTCTCCCTTATTGCGTTGACACACCTCACATTCAGCGACAAACTTACGGATGTCCTGTTTCATACCATCCCAGAAAAAAGAACGTTTGACTCGGTCATATGTTTTGGTGAACCTTGAGTGTCCCACTGTGGGTGTAGCATGAAGCTCAGAAAGCACTGTGGATTTGAGCTTGGATTGTTTACTTAAATACAAGCGACCTTTGTATCGAAGCTCATCCTGGAGCCAGGAGTACCCTAAAGGAGTCGGAGCCTTGTTCTGCAGTTGTTGGATCAGATGCAAACTTTTGGGATCTTGAAGCCATTCCTGGCGCACAACTTGGAGCCAATCAGGTACAATGAAGGAAAGAGAAAAAAGGGATCCTTCGTCTTCATATTTCCGGGACAGTGCATCCGCCACGACATTGTCTTTTCCCTTCTTGTAAATGATCTCATAATCATATCCAAATATCTTATTCACCCATTTTTGTTGTTCCTAGGAGGAAATGTGTTGTTCCAGAAAGTACTTGAGGCTTTGATGGTCTGTCTTAATTTGGAAGCATTTCCCCAAGAGATACGAACACCAAAACTCAACGGCATGTAGAATCACCAACATTTCTTTTTCATAAATGGGTTTGCCCAGATTCTTTTCAGACAGTTGCTTTCTAGTGAAGGCCAAAGGTCGACCCTCTTGCATAAGGACAGTGTCTATTCCTTTCCCTGAGGCGTCACATTCCAACACAAAGGTCTTTGTGAAGTCGGGAAGGGCCAGAACCAGAGTGGTGCACATGGTCGTCTTCAAGGTTTGAAAAGCTTGAGCAGCTACTGGATTCCAAGTGAAAGAGTTCATTTTTAGGAGAGCCGTGAGAGGTGTTGAAATCTTTCCGTAGTTCTTAACGAACTTGCGATAATACCCTGTGAGGCCCAAAAATCCATGCAAGATTTTGAGAGTCTTTGGGTGTAGCCAGTCTTGCATAGCTTCAATATTTTTCAGGTCCACCCTGACGCCATCCTTTCCCACCAGATGACCCAAGTATTCTACTTCTGAGGCACCAAAAGCACATTTGGACTGTTTCAGGAAAAGATGGTGCTGAGAGAGTAGGCAGAGAACTTGATCCACATGAGTAATATGGTATGTCCAGGTTTTTCTATAGATGAGGATATCATCAAATAAAACTAAGACAAAATGACGGAGAAAAGGGCAGAATACATGGTTCATGAGGCTCTGGAAGGTGGAGGGGGCGTTACACAAACCAAAGGGCATGACCAAAAACTCATAGTGGCCCTCATGAGTGTGAAAGGTTTTCTTGGGAATGTCAGCCTCTTTCATACGTATCTGGTGATAGCCCGAGCGAAGATCAAGTTTGGTAAAGAATTGGGCACCACTCAATTCATCCAGGAGGTCATCAATGACACGAATGGGAAATTTGTCTTTGATGGTTAGTTTGTTGAGAGCACGAAAGTCAGGACACATTCTCCAAGAACCTTCTTTCTTTAGTACCATGACAATTGTAGAGGAGTAAGGGCTCATACTAGGACGGATGACTGCGGCAATAAGGAGTTCCTGGACCATTTTTTCAATTTCATTTTTTTTTGCAAAGGGGTGGTGATATGGACGTATATTGGGGGGAAGGCTTCCTGGGACAAGGGAAATGGAATGATCATGGACACCGCGGGAAGGAGGGAGTCCTTGGGGAGTGGAAAATATTGTTTGATGTTTAGAAAGGAGGGCTTGGAGGTCTTGGGGCACTAGTGGGGTCTCTATGGCTTGTATGGCGTGGAGTTGGGCAATGACACCAGAATGACCTTTTTTGAGCAATTTTTTCATGCGATGAGAACTGATGAACTCAGGTGAACCAACAGTGATGCCTTGAAATTTATATTGGTGGCCTCCTTGGTCCAATTGCATGGTTAAGTTCTGAAAATCCATGAGAATGGGACCCAAATTCCTTAGCCAGTCTACACCCAACACAATGTCGCAACCGCCCATGTCAATAACAAACATATGGGATTTTAGGTGGTAGTCACCTATTTGGAGACGCACATTTTCACAGCGCCCGCCACATTTCATAGAACCACCATTGGCGATCATGATTTGGAAATTGTTGACAGCATGGATGTAGCAATGGGTTTCTTAGGCAATGCAACGATGAATAAAATTGTGGGTGCTGCCACCATCAACCAGAATGATGACCTTTCGGTGCTTGATGTAATCGATTAACTTGAGGTTTTGGGGGCAAAAGAAGCTGGTGAGAGCATTGAGGGAAATGATCGGTTCCACTTCAGGAGGGTTGGAGGGAGGGTTTATGCCAGAGCTTTCTGGTGACTCGGGCACAGGGGGAGTGTAAACATCTTCTTCCTGAATATCCTCAGAGATGGCCATAAAGAGATTTTGTTCCTTACATTTGTGGCATGGGAAATATTTTTCATCACAATTATAACAGAGGCCTTTGAGTTGGCGTTCATCCATTTCAGCCCTGGTCAATTTTTGGATTTTTAATGGGGTGGACGGAGTAGTGGGGTTTACTGGTTTAGGGCGAGGGATAAAGGAAGGCTTATGGTTTTGAGAGGAAACATTTTTTTGTGCTTATTTAGCTTTTTTGGTAGCCTCCACCCAAGTCATAGGTCGAGCCATGAGGACATGGGCCCGAATCGCCTCCTTGAGGCCACTGATAAAACACTCTCAAAAGAAAGCATCAGTCATGCCCTCTATTCTAAAAGCCATATGCTCAAATGCAGATATGAAGTCTTCTATTGTGCCTGATTGCTTCAATTTTTTCAAATGGCCCAAATGGTTGGTGTCAGTGTCAAAGCGTTCATAAAGTTCAACAACAAATTGGGTCCAACCAATATACCCTTGACGAGAAGTTTTTCTCCATTGCCACCATTGCCAGCATTCTTGATCTAGATGGAGAACACCATACCAGAGTTTGGCCAAGTCATCTGTAATGTTGTAAAGAGAGAAATAATGTTCCATTTGAGTGACCCAACTAGTGGGGTCTGAGCCATCAAATTTGGTTACATCCATCCGTGGAAGGCGTATGTCCCATTGAAAGTGATGGGGTTGAAAGGAATGGGAAGAAGTTTCACCTTCAGTCTTTTTATGTGCATCGGGAAAAGAGTCATCGGTAGGGATCTTGATTTTGGTGCAGAGTTATGCAAAGACAGATTCAAGCTGGGTGGTCAGTTCGTGTTTGACTTCCACCATTGTGAACTGCATGGCTACATTTATGGAGGCATTTATGGAGGCATCACGGGAGGCAATAGTATCACTGAGTTGTTGCACTTCTTGTTGGGTCTCGAGGAAACCATATTGCAATGTGTTGAAGCAAGACTCTAGTTCTTGGCTATGGGTATGGGCCATGAGGATGGGTGAACTGAAAAGGGAGCGGGCGGGGTCAGAAATTTTTGCAGAAAAATGATATGGATGAATGTGATAAGGGAGAAGATATGAATCTAATGGAATAGGTCTCAAATAATGGTGAAAACATTTCCAGACTTTTTTTTTTTTTTTCACAGCTGCGGGGTTATACTTTGGTCTGAAGAATGTTGCAGTGCTGAAATCCCCAAATTTTGAACCAGAGAGTATTTACTTAGCAACCCGAACACATGCGCGTCAATAGATCTCGCCATTTTAATTTGTTTATCTTTTTGTTTATGTTCCCCAAGGGTTAGGTATTCAAGGGTTCTACAGACAAGGGTTTGCCTTGTGCTATAGCTCTCTGATATATGTGTGGGGTCCAACAGTAGTACTCAGCCCAATATCTCAGGGAACTAACTAAGGAGGATAGACCATACCCTTAGCTGTACTACCCGACTACCCAGGTACTAGAGAGTATCTTCCCGAGTGTTGTTCTTGGTGACACTATAGCAGTCCAGCGACCGATAGGTTTATCTAAAGAGGGATTCAGGAAATCTAGGTCGATCCGTACACAGGTGTTGTTTGATGCACTACCACTCGAAGGGGTACCAACAGGGATTACAAGGGTGGCCAACAGATGTGCTCTTAAGAACCACTTGTATTTCCTGCATGTATGAATCCCTCAACCGTGGGTTTATGCACGTAACGACAGATCTTTGTGGCTTAAATACGTCGGAATACGTCTCTACCCTGGAAAAAAAATACCCACAATTTCTGCCAAGGAAAGTTCTCTGATACCACTTGCAAGATACCCGATATATAAAATATGCAGAACAGAAATAAAATGTTAGAAAAGGCAGAATAACAGTAAAATATCCAGCATAATCTTTACAATACACAGAAATGATATACGAAACAGCAATAGATAAATCACTTTGATTCAGAAAGCAATGTTCACAAGCCTCTTTGAGGGGGCAACCTCCAGTCGAGCAGCGCTCTGTTACAATAATCTCCAAGCTAGGGTTCTCATACCCTCGACCCTTATTTATACTAAATATGTCTATTAAGAGAAGCATATAGAGGAATATCCTTCTAGAAGAGGAAGCTTCTATTAGGTCTTCTTACATCCGCCTTATTCTATTTTATTGAAAGGCCTTATTAATATTGACCTTTATTACATCTGAATACATTGATCTACCTATGTGTGGGTTAGAACCTTAATAGAAACCCTTCTCACACAAGGGTCAAACCTGAGGTTTCATTCACGCTGGAAGAGTTACTCACTGTTATAGCAAGATTTGCCTCACCATTTGTATCTTGCACATAGGGCCTTTTTTCCGTTTTCCTATGCAGACTTGTCATCCCTTTTCTGATAAATCTAGAGCCAAAAATATACATTTTTCCACATATATGCTCCCTATCAGTTATGCAAGCTGCGTATACGATGGTTGCTCCACTACAACCCGCATACATCAGGATTTGTGCCAAAAAATACAAAAATGAGGTCGGGTTTCCATGTCACGACAGAAGATCTCTAATCCTTGTCCTTCCACATACTGGAAATGTTCTGAATCGACCCTTCAGTTTCATTCTGAAGGCTATAAAAGAACAATTTCAAGCTATGGAAAAGAGGAGAAAGCATTCAAATTTGAGAGAAAAGTTACTTTGGATAAATTACTTCATATTGAGTCTACATCCCTTTGTCCCTCAAGTCTGAACACAGTGTTCATCCCCCAATCTCTTTCCCTATTGTTGAGAGAACCTCATTGACTCTCTCTTATGAGATTTCCTTTGGTGGAGGATTGAAGTGGTGGAGGCCTAGCTGGAAGGAACTTGCTTTCTTGGTTTCGAACAGTGCTGACACGAAAGTCTGTAATGTTGTCACTTATGCTGATCAATTATTAATAGAAATACTCCTTTCCCATCCTATTGGTATCGTGCAAATATATGATTATTATCCATGGGCATGTTTGTAATGTTTATTAATGGATTATTCTATCTGATGTGATAACCCCTTTACATTATCACTATATACTTGCTTTGCTTGTTTGTTGAGAACTTATTGTAGGTATAAATCTTTGGGTCGAAGTGCTCAACGGTGGAACATCATCAAATGTTGGATCGAGGTAGGCCTCTTTCTTATCTTGCACATTAGTTTATATAGCATACAGTGGAATTGAGTTGATTTCTGCAGTCATACTTGTCTGTTGTGGTTTACCCTTGGCCATAGAGAGTTTTTCCCTCGTAACAGAAATGGAAACTCCACTGAGGAGAGATCTCCCTTCTAAGGGTTGAAGTACTTTTTCTTCCTGCATTGCTCTTTTTTCCTTTGTGTTTCTAGTCGTATCACTACTTGATAGATTATGTTCACTCTGGGTCTTAGTTTTCAGCCTTCCTGCCTTTGCCTGGCCTTGTTTTTAAGCATATATGCTCCTTTTGCCCAGAAAGTCATGTATACATGCTTGTTGTCTCACTACAAGATGTGTATATATGCCATGTTCTCCTGAACAGTCGCATATACCACTTCCCTTTGCTTGTTTTCTTAGTTTAGTTATTGTTGGGTGAGTTTTGAGGATTGTTGAGCCTTCCTAGGCCTCTATAGTGCCTATTGAGTTTCTCTAGGTTGACAGGAAACCTGTTGGGATTTGAATTTTTGGGTGTAGTCTTTCTCTTTTTTTTTCATCTTTGTTGTCCTTGAACTATGGGTTGTTTGCTTGGCTTCTTGGTATTATGCTTGATTTATTTCATTTATACATAGTAGAATTTATATACCAGGTTTCTTTACAGTCCATGCATTTTCTCTTTAATATATTGAAAATACAAAAAAATAGTCATTTTTCATTGGTTAACATTTTTGTCTTTGAGGCTTTATCATTAGCTTAGTTCGTTTAGAGAAAGGTTGCATTTTACTTCTGAATTGCAAAGTTGAAATTGAAAATTGCACTGCTTTTATTAGCATATCATTCATTGAAAAGTTAAAGATAGACTTTGCATTATATTCATATTCATTTTCTTGTAGATTCATGACATCATGAGTTTCGCTTCCATACCTTTTTGAGTAATCACGGCTAATAAAATTTATGCTTTAAACTAAAATTGATTCGTCACGATTTTATTTTTTAGGGTGCACAAACTAGTCTAGGATTTAGTGCCTTGGAATAGGATTTTGTGAGTAAACTTCTCCAAGGCAATTAAATCAACATATGTGTCTGAGACATGGAGTTGAGAAGTCCATTGTATAATTGGTAATATTAGGAGGCTCCTCTCACACCAGAGTTAATCATGAGGTCGTGCGAATATAGTTGAAGGGATAACCCCTGGATACTCACCTAGAGTCAGAGATATTTCTTTGGATTTATTCGTATTTGGGGATCTTGCTAGTACCCATACCTCTGTGAGAGGCAGTTATTTCAAGGTTTTGGGATTTAATACCCTGCCCATATGGTGATCCGGACTTACGACTGCTCGCCTTTGCATCGGTTGTACAGTGGTTTATTAGTTGCTTGACTTAGGTATCTCATAGGTTACTTGCAGGGGTTATTCTGCTTGTACCCTGGGTCAGATAGGGGTCGGAAAACACACAGCCTTTATGGAGGGTTACCTCTTCAGGGGGATCTGATCGACTGGTTGTTAAGCCCACGAGGGCCCCTATAACTGATTTTGTTACCTCCAAACTTCAGCAGGGAGTCTCAGATCCCTCTTGGACGAGACATACCATCTTTAGCGATGGAGGCCACTCAACCACTTTAGCCCATTTGCATGCATATTGGTCGTTTGACTTTTTTGGTATTCTCTTTAACTACTAGTTGGCCTTAGGATATATTTTTATTTTGTAGAGTCATAAGTCGTCGTGGAGTCAAACAATCTTCCCCGCCGGTCTCGTCGATTGTTATAGTTACCACTAGCTTTCACATTCTTGCCTTCTAAATGACGTAGAGTTATCAAGCGTGGTACATACACATCCACCTTTTAGACTTGTGGTTCCACAAGGATGAGTACTGAGTCCAGTATTCATAACACTGGATTTCTTTGACTCCCATACCCACTATAATTAATGGCACCCCTTTGACTCCTGCAGCCATTACAATTATAGGGTCGGAGGCTTATACTGGTACTACGGATCGACCTGTAGTTAATGCTTCATCTCTCACCTCAAACCCTTTTGGGGGTTTTGGCCACTCACCGAGTTACAATGTTCAGTCCATCCCTATGGCTTCTAGTACTTTTTCTTATGGTATGCCTAAATTCACGTCGTAATTTTCAATTGCCATCCCAACTGTTGGCCATAATGCTAGCTTTGGACTAGGGGGCACTACACATCCTTAAACTCCTTTCCTATTCGGTGGTTCTCATATTCCCCAAACGAATCCTAATGTAGGAAGTGCCCCTTTTCATAACCCCGGACATAATCCTTCTACGGATGGATGGAACAACCCAGCTGGCGGACAAGTTCTGCCCTACATCCCTACCCCCTCGGTGTCGATTCCAACCAATACTTTTGGTATGATGAATCCACTTCAATCCTCCAGATTCCCATCTGGAGGAGGTCAATCTTACACTTTGGGTAACCCCCAACTTGGATCCAATCTGGTTGGGGGCAATTTTCAAAACCCCCAGTTCGGATCTAATTCGGCTGGGGGAAATTTTCATAATCCTTATTAGAACATTCCTGCTGGATGATGCCCAACCCATCCTATATGAATCATCCTAGAGGACAACCTTATAATTCAGGACATGTTTTTTGTCCTCACCAGAACCCTGGATGGAATGCAGTTCCTAACACACAATCTTTCGCGGGAGGATGGGGCCAGATGCCACAAACCCGTCTCAATTTTCTTTCCACGCTCAATCTTCCAGACTTGGCTAAGCTAATGAATGACCCAGTACTTCATGATCCCTCATGCCCCCCCATCCCCACCAAACTTCCTTCAGACATTCCAAAGTTTGAGGGTAAGAATTGTTAATGTTTAAGCCATTATTATAGTTGTTTGCATTTCATTAGATAAAAATATCATAATCCAAGATCACTGAGAAATACACAATCAAAAGAGACACAACATTTATCCGGGGAAACCCTCTAGGGGAAGAAAACCCAGCAAAACTTCCTTAATATAGATAGTCAATACAATGCCAAGAGATCTCTTAAACTAATACAGAAATTCCTCTCCCAGATATGCGCCACTCTCTCTCTCCTTCTTCTCCAGTAGCATATCTAAAACTTATCTCTCAATGAGCAAGTAATTTGTGTGTCTAAGTGAGGCACTGGCCTCTTTATTTATACAAGTCTGGCAAGTGTGAAGTATCTCTTCATTGGCAGGGCCGAATTCTCAAACTGGGTGGGTAAACCCACCTTTATTATATTTTTGGGCCTCTTTAATATCTGTTGGGGCCAACTTCTTATTCTTCCTATTACAATTGTCTTTTGACCAATCCGCAAAAGGGGATTTTGTCCTATTACAATAACTGATATGATCAATCCACAATGGGGATTGATCCTATGAATAATATATCAATAATAATAAGAATACACTTTGCAGTTACATTATTTCAACACTCCCCCTTAACAAGAAGGGTATTCTTCAACATCATCATGCGAGAGAGAGATGAAAACATCATCAATAGCATCAAGTGGGTGAGAGGATTTTTGGACACACCTACCACACTTAGAGGGGGGGTGAATGAGTGTGGGGATATTTTTCCCAAAACTTCCCTCTTACATAAAACTCATTAGTTAGAATTCGATATTTATTCATTACTCATTGTTGTCATTAATAATCAGTTAGATGTGAATACATATTAGCAACATATATCAGCAATATATCATCAACAAATCATCTCCACAAGGAACACAAGATGTATGTACAATTTTTCTTTTTATTATGGACTTCAATCCAGGGGTTTTTCAGCAACAACTGAATAGAGTATAACTCTACAAGAGAACCAGCTCTATATGAAAGACTCAACTTACATTCTCAGCACCAACTGAGATGAGGCAACAATCCTCAACAGATATCAATCTGTACCATAAACAAGAGCATCAACCATGCACTAACCTGTGCCAAACAACCTGTAATCAACCTGTACCATAAACAAGTGCATCCAACCATGTACCAAGTATATTCCAATCATGTTTCAACTACTCATCAACAATAACTCATCAATATGTACCAACATCATCGACTATACACCTCATGTATGTGCCAACTCATCAACTGCTTGTCTCAACCATGACTAGTTTTGGATTAGTCAACAACCCTAACTTGAAATAATCATAACTTTGTACATGTGCTGAATAAAGATCTGAAACTGATATACAATGTTCTTCAGTGTGTTTTATGCAATTCCTCCAAGTGGCACTACTTGGAACCTCTCAAAAACATATTTATAGCAAAAATGGCATACCTTGCTAAATTCTGGCTTATTCTAGAGAGCAACCTTGTAGAGCGTGTCCTGCACAAAATATTTGATTAAATGATATGAAAATGTTACAAATAATACTACATACTATAACCTAACTTACACATTTGGTCTCACTAAATTTGGATCTGTTATGAAGAAGTTATGACGTTTTTACCCGAAACACCTGATTTTGACTAGTTTCAGGACTAGCCACAAACCCTATTTTCCACGGAGTGTAACTCCCAAAATACAATGACCCACA
>ML801182.1:335159-364187 GCA_009831015.1 Picea engelmannii
GGAAAACCTTTCTTATTTTCATTATATCAAATTTCACCATTCGCCATACAATATATACAATGTTTTTAGGTATTCCGTAGATACCAAAACCCTAATCCCTTAATCCGGGATTAATTTACAAATCAGCTAAAAATAGCAAAATCTACTAAAAATAGAAAAAAATGCCCACACACGCACACATGCAAAGAATATAACACACACACATGGTGAAGGGATCGTCAGACGCAGTTGTCGTATCTGACGCACCCACACACACACACATGCAAAGAATATAACACACACCCAACAATCATCATGATAGCACAAGACTGGCTCATCATAATACAAGACTGGCTTTATGTCACCGTTGTCAAGCTAGAAGCTCATTACTTGTCTCATCTCAATGTCTTGATTTATGTCACAACACTCGGGCTATAAGCAAGATACTAGATTGGCTTTACGTCACAACTATCAAGATGGAAGAACAGTACTAGTCTCATCTCATCGTCTTACTTTACGTCACAGCACTCAAGCTGGAAGCAAGATACTCGTCCTGCTTTACGTCACAACCATCAGGTCGGAAGCAGGATACTAGACTAGCTTTACATCACAGCTATCTAACCAGAATCTCAGTGCTAGTCTCATCATATCATCTTGCTTTACGTCACAACCATCAGCCTGTCGGAAGCAAGGTACACATCTCATCTTGCTTTACGTCTGACAACTAGGTCAAAATAAAGGAAAATCTCATATTGCTTTACGTCTGACAACTAGGTCAAAAGAAAGGAACATCTCATCTTGCTTTATGTCTAACAACTAGGTTAGAAGCAAGGAACATCTCATCTTGATTTACGTTTGAAAACTAGATCAGAAGCAAGGAACATCTCATCTTTCTTTACGTCTGAAAACTAGGTCAGAAGAAAGGAACAACTCATCTTGCTTTATGTCTGACAACTAGGTCAGAAGCAAGGAACATCTCATCTTTCTTTACATCTGACAACTAGGTTAGAAGCAAGGAACACAACAACTACTCCCCCCTTCGAGGAAGGTCCTTTTGGACTATTCCAAGCTTATCTCATAATTACTCGAACTTCACACGAGATAGGGGCTTGGTCAACACGTCATCAACCTGTTCATCTGTGCTAATGTACTGGAGCTTTAAGGATCCTCTTCGTACCATGTCACGGATGTAATGATAACGGATCTCTATGTGCTTTGACCTGTCATGGAATACAGGATTCCATGTCATTTTTATGCATCTCTGGTTGTCACATAGAATCAAGGTTGCTCTCATCTCTAATTCAAATAGGTCGGTCAACAAATTTTGAATCCATATAGCTTCGCAGCTGGTAGAACATGCAGCAATGTATTTTGCATTCACTGTGCTAAGAGCAATACTAGATTGCTTCCTACTCTGCCACAAGATCATAGTTGATCCCAAACTAAAACAGCATCCTGAAGTGCTTTTCCTGTCAGAAACACTTCCTGCCCAATCTGCATCAGTATATCCACTCAATGTGAAAACATGATCTCCATCATAGCTGAGACCATAATCTATTATACCTTTAAGGTACCTCATCACATGTTTTGCATCCACTAGGTGAACACGTTTGGGTTCTACCAGAAACTGACTCAAGGTGTTCACGGCAAAACAAATTTCTAGTCTGGTGTTCGTCAGGTACATCAGCAATCCAATAATTTGTTTGTACAGTGTAGCATCAATCAATTCTAACGAAGTATTGACCAACAACTTTAGCTTCACTTCCATGGGTGTATTCATGGGCTTGCATTCCAACATGTCGAATCTCTTCAAGATTTCGACCGTATACTTCCATTGGTTAAGGAAGATCTTCTCAGGACTCTTCCATACCTCAAGACCTAAGAAATAATGCATTAGGCCAAGGTCTTTCATTTAAAATTCTGAGGCAAGCCTCTTTTTACATTCAGTGATGAGATTTTCTTCTCAAGTCAAGAATAAGTCATCCACATATAGCAGTAAGATTATTGGCTCATTGTTCATGATTTTGAGGTAGAGGTTAGAGTCTTCTTTACTCTTGGTAAAGCCTAAGATCGTCAAGAAACTATCTATATGGCCATACCAAGCTCTAGGAGATTGCTTCAATTCGTAGAAGGCTTTCTTCAATCTGCAGACATGAGACTTCCTGTCTTCAACCTCAAATCCTTGAGGTTTCTCTATATACACTTCCTCTTCGATGACACCATTTAGGAAAGCTATCTTCACATCCATCTGGTGTAGCTTCCACTTCATCTTAGCTACAAGAGCTATGATGGTTCTGATCGAAGTGTATATAGCCACAGGAGAAAATGTCTCTTCATAGTCAATGGCTTCCTTATGGGAAAAGCCACGAGTGACAAATCTTGCTTTATACTTCTCAATACTTTCATCAGCAGCATTTTTTATTTTGAAGAGCCATCTGGAGGATACCACATCTTTATTCTTCGGTCTGGGAACTATTTCCCATACTTCATTCTTCATTATGGATTGGTATTCCTCTGTCATGGAATCTGCCCATTCTTTCCTCTAAATGGCTTCTTCGAAATAGGTAGGCTCCTCTTCTAGGAGATCACACATCAAAGTCATATAACTAGAGAATGGATTTGGTCTTTTCACCTGTCCCATAGTTCCTTGGGGAACATCGTACTTCTCTCCATCTTGAATAAGCTCTCTAGCCCAAGCTGGCTTTCTTTTATGGAGGATTGTCATATGAGGAGGTTCTTTCACTTCTACTATATCATGGTCTTCTAGAAGTTCCTCATCGGGGGAAGTTACGACTTCCCTCACTGGTTTTGCAGCTCTGGGAACCTCCCTCATTGCATTATTAGGGATTACGGGTTCCTCTTCATATACCTCTTCAAGATGTCATAGTTTATATTTCTTGAGTGTTGCATCTTCATCAAAGGTCACATCCCTGTTGATCTCAATGTGATGTTGACCTGGTATATAGATTTTGAAGGCCTTGGAGACCTCACAGTATCCCACAAATATTCCCTTATTTCCTGAAGGGTCCAACTTGTTTCTCTTTTCTTTAGGTATATGAATAAACACTGGACAACAAACTATTTTGAGATGGCTTACCTCTAGCTTCTTTCCAGTGAACATCTCTTCCGGTGTCTTAATCCCAAGTGCACTATGGGACAATCAGTTCTGCACATATACAGCTGCCATTGTTGCTTCTGCCCATAAGCACATAGAAAGATCTTGATCATGGATCATAGTCTTCATAGCTTCCAATATGGTTCTGTTCTTCCATTCAGCTACACCGTTTTGTTCGGGATTATAGGGAGTAGTGAGTTCCCTCTTGATCCCAACATCTTTGCAGAAGTTCACAAACTCTTTTGAGGTATATTCTCCTCCATTATATGACCTGAGTATCTTAATCTTTGTTTCAGAAACATTCTCTATCAAGGCTTTGAATTCCTTGAACTTACTGAACACTTCATCTTTAGTTTTCAAGAAATATATCCAGGTTTTATGAGAGTAATCATCAATGAATGATACATAATATACATACTCGCTAATGGAGGATGATGGCATTGGGCCACACACATATGAATGAATGAGTTCTAGGCCTCCTTCTGTCTTGTTGTCCCTCTTCAGAAATGGGTTCTTGATGTTATTTCCTTGTGCACATCCATTGCATACGCCTTTAAGAACACCTTTGAGTTCTGGTAAACCTGTGACCACTTTTCATATGTATGGTAGTGCCTTGTAGTTGATGTGGGATAACCTTCTATGCCAAAGTTCACATGATTTTTCAATGGCGTGGGTCATGGCAGCCTCTAAGTGACCCTTTAGTTTATACAAGCCATTTTCTTCATTTCCAATGATGATTGCTTCATTTAATGTTTCTCCTTTAGCCCACATAAGAACTTCTCCATCTATAAAGGCAACTCTGAAGCCTTTCTTTTCTAAAGCTGAAATGGAGAGTAGGTTCTTCTTCAAGCCTGGTAAATATAATACGCCCTTCATTTTTAGTGAATTACCTAAATTTAGTTTATGATTTGATTCTCCAACTCCCTTGATGGGATATTGGTAATCATCTCCAAGTGTCACTTTATGAGAAAACTTATTTTCTGAGATACAAGAGAGAATTTTTATTTGTCCCGTCATGTGCTTGGATGCACCACTATCAATGAGCCAAGTGTCCTCTCTGGGTGTTACAGATCCTAAGAGGTCCAAGATAAAGACATAGTCTTTGATCTGCTCTCTTAACATCTTTGCGGGCGGCTCTTCATCTTCGATTACATGGTCATGGAGCCTCTTATGTTTTCTCTTGTATTCTTCTCGTTTGACTGGACAAAACTTCGCAATGTGTTCCATCTTGTCACAATGATAGCATTGTACAGATGAGTAGTCTCTTTCCTTTCATTGTCCTTTCTTCTGAAATCTCCTTGGATGAGATTCTTTATGATTGAATTTGTTTTACTGTTGAGGCTCTTTATGAGTCTCCTTTTGGAATTAGGGTTTCTTCCTTCCTCCTTCGGTGTGAGTAGCTAGGGCTTGATCATCATCCCTTGCTAGTAACGCTTCACGATTCGCTACTCTTGTTTTTTCTTGGATGCATTCTTCCCATAGACTATCAAACTTCAGTTTCTCCATTCTAGCACATATCGTTTGGATAAAAGCATCTGAAGGTCTTGTGAGACCATTTAGGGCCGTCACCTTGGCTTCTTGACGTCTTTTTTCCATCCTTATGCTACCTCACATTGCTGACCATTATCGTAATGTGTTTCGGCTATCAGTTCCTCTTCTAACCTCACACATTAGGGGGAATATGTTACATCCTTATTTGTCATCTTAGGGACTTATGGAGGACCCGTTGATGCTTCATGTTGAGACACACTCTTCTACCCTGGAGTTGAATGATTTTTTAGGACAATCGTGTCCCAACTATTTTACAGAGCACGATCAATCTTCATTGAACCCAAAGACAACCCACAACCGGTTGTTGGTTGCACTATTTCCAGCCCGCGACCACCTTTGTAACCTTCTAGATTTGGTGATTTCCAAAGAGAAAAACGCTAGGTGAGTTGTTTATCTCATGATATGAGCTTTGGAACTCTCAATTCAATCGAGTTTCACTAAGTTATAGAGATATAGAAGCCTCTCCTAGCTTCCTCCACCAATCTATATAAGAAAGGCATTTCATGGGAAAGAGAGACGAAGAATCATTTATAGGTACATGTTGCAAAAATTTCAGAGGAACTATTTTACAAGAAATCAGTCTTCATCTCAAGTTAGCCTTGTTTGTGTGAGGGCTAGGGAGGAGTAAGAGCAATGAGTTTAATAGGAATTCATCATGACTCAAGGTATGACATGTTGATATATTCACTCTATTTTTATTTATATATAGATCCATATGGTTTTCCCCTTCCAATGCTTATGTATTCAATGTTCAATACTTGTTTGTGTTAGATCTGATCTTGCCTTGGGTATATCATATTAGATCTAGGCTATATTTGAGTTTTCCTAAAGCTTAATAAGGTTTGAGTATTGGTATTTGTTGTCACTTGTGTGCAGTTAGCAGGTTGCAGGAGCTAGAGTTGGATCTTCGGAGTTGCGATGAACTGGATACGTAAGGACAATTGTCAATTCAAAGGTGTGGCATTCTGTCTTCTTGCTTAAATATGAATGAATCTAGTAGATCTAGGGGAAATTGTGTAGTGGTCTATCCCACTATCTATCTTGGATCAAGGATAGATCTAAGAGATGTCTTTCTTATTCGTAGGCGATATTTGTCTGTCAACAATGAAACCAATGCAACATACATTAAAACCATTATATACACACTAAAATGAAGGTAATATATTGAAATCAATGCAAGTGACATTGAAACCAATGCATGAACAATGAAATGAAGGTAACATATTAAAATCAATGCAGCAGATACCAAAACATAAGAGTCATTTTCTAATTTATCTATTCTTATAAATATCTATTATGAGTTAAATAGATATCTTATTTATCATTTTCTCATATGCTTTTTTGGTGTTTTCTAATTTTTCTATTCTTGTTATTTGTTATGAATTCAATATATATCTTATTTATTGCTTGATCGTATGTTTTTTGGGCAAATTCTTTCACAAAATATAATTGCATAATTCTTTATATGCTCATGAAACATAATTATTTATGTTTGTTTTAGTGAATTTGGGAAATGACGATTATGATCATATTTTTACAAATTTTGCATAGTCATGTACTTATTTTTTTTAAACTCTTAGAAAAAAAAATAATCAAATCAAATAGTGCAACATTCTGTGTTTGCAATGTTGGTGAATTATACCACTAATGTCATTCCCTTCAATTCTGAATTGTCAATACTTCATAATATTTAATCTTGATTCGATTACAACTGAGATTTGATGAATTGATCTTGATTTGATTATAAGTGAGATTTGATGAATTGATTATAACCAGAATTTGATAAATTGTTAGAAAATTACAAATATGTTTTTGGAAAATCACACTATGAAATACAAATAATAACTAAATTATTTTAATAATATATCTCCTTTGTCTTTCTTTTAAAAACAAATATGATTCCTTAATAATAACTCAAAAATGTATGTCAACTAAGATTATAAATGTCTCTAATTCACCTATGAAGTGATGCAAATATTCTAAGAAACCAAACAAAATACACATAGTTAAAATTGAACCCACAATATTAACTTTGTTGTTGGGTTATACATTCAATCAAAAGCAAGGAAAGAAAATGGACAATAAAGTGCTACTTGCATCTTCTATTCCTTTCTACTTCAATCRTGGATAGGGACTCACTCCCTCACCCTTCAACACATAGGATTACAATTCAAGAACTCTATATAACTTGTTTGGTCTCTGYTTCCATTTGATGTGTGTGAGATCAATACATTCCCTAGGTGGTTGTCTTGTCTTTTGCTATTTGTAACTTTATATGTCAATTGTTTTTCTTATTTAAAGCACATCTSAGAAAAAKAKCTTTTGTAACTSTCACATTGCTTCKCTTATTTAAAGCACATCTTTGTAAAAATCTTTTGTAACTGTCACATAAAATAGGGAATTTTCTATAGGCTCAAAWGCTCATGTTTTTKGTAAGTGAGAGGTTTACAGAAATGACAAATCTACTTCCATATTAGCAATGCTAATTTATTTGGAAACTAYTGATCATGTTATACCAATCACATGAGTGCAAAGACAATTGATCATGCTATACCATTCACATGAATGCAAATATTATCCCCCACCCTAATATGTTTTCTCTAATATTACTCCCCACCGCCACCCTCACYCTCACATATATGTTTTCTCTAATATGAGGGTGSKGATGGGRATAATATTAGAGAAAACATATATATGAGGGTGGGGGTGAGGGAGTGGGTAATATTAGAGAAAACATATCCCWCACCCCCACCCTCATATATATGWTTTCTCTAATATTAYCCCCCACGGGGTAGGGRTGGGGGAGTAATATTAGAGAAAAYATATCCCTCACCCCCACCCTCATATATATTAGAGAAAACATATCCYTCACTCTCACCCTCATRTRTRTGTTTTCTCTAATATTATCCCCCGCCCCCACACTCATATATATGTTTTCTCTAATATTATCCCCCACCCCCACACTCATATATATGTTTTCTCTAATATTACSCYTCACCCCCACGCCCACCCTCATATAAGAGAAAACATATATATGGGGGTGGGGGGTAATATTAGAGAAAACATAATAGGGGGTAATATTAGAGAAAACATAAAACATATATATGAGAGTGAGGGTGGGGTGGAAGGTAATATTAGAGAAAACATAATGTTTTCTCTAATATTACCCCCACCCCCACCAAATATTTTCTCTAATATTACCCTCCAACCCCACCGCCACCCTCACCCTCACCCTCATGTATATATTTTCTATGTTTTCTCTAATATTACCTTCCACCCCCACCCTCATATATATGTTTTCTCTAATACTATGCCCTACCCCCACCCTCATATATATTTTTTCTCAAATATTATGCCCCACTCCCACCCTCATATATTATGTTATCTCTAATATTACTCGTGGGGGGTAATATTAGAGAAAACATATATGTGAGGGTGGTCGTGGTGGGTAATATTAGAGAAAACATATTATTGCGTTATATGTTCTCTAATATTACCCCTCACCCCCACCCTCAAAGGGTCGAGGGTAATATTAGAGAAAACATATAATTATGCTATATGTTTTCTCTAATATTACCCCTCACCCTCACATATGAGGGTATGAGGGTGGGGGTGTAGAGTAATATTAGAGAAAACATATTATTATGTTATATGTTTTCTCTAATATTACCCTGCACCCCCACCCTCATACCCTCATATATGAGGGTGGGGGTTGGGGGTAATATTACAGAAAACATATTTATATGTTTTCTCTAATATTACCCCCCACCCTTGAGTATATGAGGGTGAGGGTGAAGGGTAATATTAGAGAAAACATGTTATTATGTTATATGTTTTCTCTAATATTATCCCCCACCCTCGTATATGAGGGTGGGGGGTAATATTACAGAAAACATATTAGGGTGGTGGTAGGGGTGGGGGGTAATATTACAGAAAACATATTAGGGTGGTGGTAGGGGTGGGGGGTAATATTAGAGAAAACATATTATGTTTTATATAATATTACCCCACACCCCCACCCTAATATGTTTTCTCTAATATTACCCCCCGACCCCCCTTGAGTATATGAGGGTGAGGGTGGAGGGTAATATTAGAGAAAACATGTTATTATGTTATATGTTTTCTCTAATATTATCCCCCACCCTCGTTTACGAGGGTGGGGGGTAATATTAGAGAAAACGTATTAGGGTGGTGGGGGGGGTGGGGCATAATATTAGAGAAAACATATTATGTTTTACATAATATTACCCCGCAACCCCACCCTAATATGTTTTCTCTAATATTACCCCCGACCCCCCCTACCCCCACCCTAATATGTTTTCTCTAATATTACCCCCGACCCCTAATATGTTCTCTCTAATATTACCCTGACCCCCGGGGTGTAATATTAGAGAAAACATATTATGTTTTCTCTAATATTACCCCCCACCCCCATATAATGTTTTCTCTAATATTACTACCCACCCTCATATTATGTTTTCTCTAATATTACTCTCCACCCCATTTATGTTCTCTAATATTTCCCCCACACCCCTTTCTCTAATATTATCCCCCACCCTCATATTATGTTTTCTCTAATATTACGCCCCACCCCCACTTTCATATCATATATGAGAGTGGGGGTGTGGGGTAATATTAGAAAAAGGGGCAGGGAGTAATATTAGAGAAAACATAATGAGGGTGGGGGTGGAGAATAATATTAGAGAAAACATATTATGTTCTCTAATATCACCATCCACCCTCATCCTTATATATGAGGTATGAGGTGAGGGTGGAGGTGCAAGGTATTATTAAAAAAAACATATTATTATGTTATATGTTTTCTCTAAAATTACTCCCTTAATATGTTTTCTCTAATATTACCCTCCACCCCCACCCTCATATATAAGGTCAGGGTGAAGGTGGAGGGTAATATTAGAGAAAACACTTATATATGTTTTCTCTAATATTAACCCACCCTCAAGGGTAAGGGGTAATAGAGAAAAAAAATTGTTAGTAGTATCATTCAAAAATAATCTTCAACAAATAGATAGATCTTACAGATTATCAGTTAATATTAAGAATTTATCAATATTAACTATAATACTTATCACATAAAGTCCATTATAAATAAATGTAATGTTCAACTTAAGCTTTATAATTTAAGTGAACTTACACATGAAATAAGAGCAAGAACAATAAACACTTATGCAGTAAATATTTCTGTTTTAAAATTTGCACTGATACTGAAAACTCATTTTAAAATTTAAATTCCAAGGACAGATCTATGGTCTCTCCATGTCTACGCTATACTACGACGTAATCCAACAATCAACAAAACACTGCATTACAACTCTGATTCTCTAGCCTTAGTTTCTAAGCTTTGATGTGAATTAATCATGATCTACGGTTCCATAGCTTTAGTTTCTTAAGCTTATGAAGCGGATTAATCAGCCTCCATCGAGCGGAGTTGGTTTTTGTTAAATCTGATGGATTATTCGCCACCCTTTTATTATTTGCATTAATGAAGGTCCATCCATCACTCGAACCCGATGGTTGATACTCCCTTACCAGATAATCTAACTCGAGTTCTTGTAACCTTTTCTTGAGCTTCAATGAACAGGCCACTGTCATCAGAGTGTTCGCATCTAAAGCCTCTGCTGGGAATCCTCCCAGAAACCCTAAGAGACTCTCAAAGGGTAATGTCAACAGAAAATCCTGAAAGAAATGGAGCAGAGTCAGACCCACTCTGAAAACTGTCTTCATCCCCTCGTGGAGAAAAACATCCCAGATCCGAACAACTAATGGAAACGGTAAAGCTTCAGAGAAAACAGTCATGAACCAGCTGGTTGCATACATGTCTGGCGTGATCATCTGCTCCTCAAAATGCTTACCCAGCAAGGGCAGCTTCTCCTTCACAAGCATTTCGAACTGAAAGAAGCATTGGTGGACCARAGGCAGGCCTTCCAAATATGCACTTCGAATTCCCGTGTTTTTGAGCAATCCAACCAYAACCCAAAACGCTTCTTCCTCGTTCATGAAAAGCAGAATCATCCCCGCGATGGAACTCATCCCCTGCGTATACCCGACCTCTGTGTCGTAAACCGAATACGCCTTCAACACATTGTAGAGAGACCTGTACCCGGGCCCGTCTATCGTTTGAAATAATCCATGCGATGGCAAAGTGCGATGGATGTCATTAACTATAAGCTTCTCTGAATCTGATTGTTTGGACAGGAGCATTGAGTAAATTCCTGTGTTGGCCAGCAGAAGGTCGCGGCCGCCTGAAATGAATTGCCACACAATACTCCTCGGAGTATTCGTAACGCCATATCTGATACGCCTTTTAACTTCTCGCGGGTTCCTTTTCACGCGGATCCTCCAGTCGAGAATTCTCGTCGATAAACGCCACTTTTCACGTCTGTTTTCTTCGCTTTCATGGGTCTGTTCAATGGAGTTGGATGAGAGAGCAGCTGCACAGTATTGCCCAAGGAGTTTATTGATATCACCTTCAAACTCGGTACGGGCCTGTTTTCTGCCCATTGCGCTTTTGAGCTTCGCCTGCAACTAGAAAGGCCAGTGAGGAGACGGATGATTCGGTATATGAGTGGAAGACGGTGAACTATCTATTGCGCAGTAAGAGAGGTAATCCAAAGGTTGTGATACCTGAACAGCCGCGGATAATTTAACGAAGAAATAAATCTTTTCACTCATCAAAATAAATACAAATCCAGCGTCGATTTATTCTCCAAGTAGGTGTGGGTGGTAAATTTAAAGCTTTAAAAATAAAGTAGCAAACCTCAATATTCTATTTTTAACCCTAATTTGGGCTAAAAAGGTACCCTTGAGAAGGAGACTCTCATACAAATGTGGTACCATCCGGCCAACTATATGAGCCTAACCTTGGATGGACCCAGTAAAATTTGAACCCACAACCTCGTGATAGAGGGCCAAAGACTTGGCAGGAGGGGATCCAACCATCTACTATCCGACTGTGGGACACATGCTCCAGTGATAAACCAAAGGTTGGTCTCCTCCCAATAATTTTGGAGGAGAAAATTCAAGGGTTTGGGCTCTAAACGAGCTACTTCTCAAGGATATGCTCAATGAATGGGGTGGGTTTGAACCACGAGTTGGGTTGTTTAGAGAGAATCCTTGGCACTAGTGTGGGGGTATAGAATCGATTTAGAGTTTTGGTGTAACGAGTGAGGATCTCTTTCCCCAAGAAATGCTTTAAGGTTAAAACTCAAGGGTTTAGGTTTTCAATAATGAGCTACTTTCAAGGGACGTGGCCATGAATAGGGCTAAAAACCATAAAATAGAATATTGCAAAGGAATCTTTTGGGTTTCACAAGGGTATGATATGGGCCTACTTTAGAGGCTCAAGGTAAAAAGGACGTCTCCTCCCTAATGACATGCTTGGAGGATAAGATTAATAGGTTGGGCCTTATACATTTCTTAGTGTTAATGGACTAATCATGGGACTTCCACCATGACAGAAGACCTATGAAGGGAAGGAAAGTTTTCCAATGGAGTATCATATAGTGTTGATTTTGACATTTAGGGTTTCAAGGATGGGTCTTTTATCCCATGACATGTTTTAGAGATAACATCAAATTGTTTAGTTCATAGAGGAGTGACTTGTAATGATCTAGATTATATTGAGAATGAAATGACATACAAAAAAGAATATAGCAAAGAACATAGAAATATAGTGAAACCCCCAACTTATATTAATGAATAAAATAGCATAATATTGTAGAACACAAACTGGCTAGAATGGTGATATTTTATCTCTAAAAAGAAAGAGATGTTCGTTGTGCTCATTTGCAAAAAGTTGATTACAAAGAGATCGAAAACAACCTTTTATCATGAATTCTTAAAAATAAAGAGGCAAGAACCCTAAACATCAAAACCCTAACCCTAGAAGATGAAATGCCAAAAGTATTGTGGGCCCCAAGGTAGTTAATTGATACATCAACTTCTTGGGGGAACAACTTTTGCATACGATCTATGTTTGGGGTGTGTGATTGCTTGTTGGAAAGAATTGTCCAAAGATTACAACTTTTGGCTATGGCCAAGGAATTCCATGACAACCCCTGGCCCCTTGAATCTCCAAAAAAACATCGTTTAAGGCCTCAAGACAACCCTAGAAGTTTGTGACCCGAAAAATCGTAGAAAAAATGCAAAGAATAAAGAGAACCATTGAGTCAATGCAAGAGGTAGGAGGCCACTGATATCCACCTGGATTAGTGCTACCGCCCCATAAAACAATGGTCCCCATTGTGTCAAGTTCCCTCATCAAATGGAGAAACTTTTGTTGAATTTGGCTCCTGGTGAGCCACTTGCCTTGGTGAATAAGTTGCCCTGCTTTGACGACCCAATAGAGTTGTATGTTCTTTTGGCGGGTGCCTTTCATCTATGTATCTATAATTCAATCAATGTATCTCGCTCAAGGCAGTCAGGGTTGAGTTTTGTAGAGGCCAAGTGCTCAACTACCTCTGAGGTGTCCTGTAGAGGTGGAAAATATGGGTGCAGGAGCTTCATCTTAAAGACTGGATGTTGGCTAAGGAATGGGGGAATACTTAATTCAAAAGTATTCTTACCTACAACCTTGGTGATGGCATAAGGCCCATATCGAAGTGGGATAAGCTTGTGATGGGGTTATGCAAGGCACTCGTTCTGGAAATGTAACCAGACCTTATCACCAACCTTAAACTTGTGTGGAAATCAATGTTGGTTATATCGTTGCTTGTACTTGGCATTGGCTTTCTGCAATATTTCATGGACTTGTTGGAAGATGTGCAGAATCCTTTCAAAAAGTTTGGCTTCCTTATTAGCCTCAGTTTGAGTATGGGCATATTCTTCCTGTGTGGATGCAATGGGAAGAGATACGTCAATTAGGACCAATGGATGGAACCCTAAGCACACCTGAAAATGTTTGTGGTTAGTAGAGCTATGAATGGATTGATTGTAGCTATGTTGAACATAAGGAAGACTCTCATCCCATGTGCGGGGATATCTGAAGTTATACATTCTCAAGTTATGCACAATCATCATGTTGACTACCTCCATTTGTCCATCAATTTGGGGGTGGAAGGAAGTTGATTTGGTGAGCTTGGTGTCCATCAATGACCTCAGACTGGACAAGAATGTACTCAAGAACCTGCTATCATAATCTAAAATAATAGTCTATGGTAGCCCAAAATGAACCCAAATACACTTGAAGAAGAGCTTATCAGTGGCCTTGACTATGATACTCTTCTTACAGGGTACCAAATCGGCCATCTTAGAGAATCGATCAATGACAATGAAGACATAGTAATTACCATGCTTGGTCGAAGGTAGAATGGAAATGTGATCCATGGAGATGGACTCCCAAGGCCTATCACGAGTAGGAAAAGGGGTGTATAGCCCCTGTTTCTTAATGGAGGGTTTTTCAATGGTGCGGATAGTGCATGATCTGATATACTTGTTGACATCTTGCCAAAGCTTCAACCAATAAAAATAATTTTTCATTACTACCACTATTTTTTCCACGCCAAAGTGTCCTACCACCCAACTATAATGAGATTCCTAAATTAGCTTTGCATGCTCGCTTGAAGGAAGACATAGATGGCCCATATGGCATAGCATTCCATCCTAGAGATGAAACTCTACACCTAGCGTTTGATATGCAACATCGAATTCAAGTTCACTATCATATAATTGGGACCATCTTGAGGTATCATACCTGCAAGAGTTGAGCATCATGGTCAATGCTGCAACTGGAGGTTGACTAAGGTAGTCGAAAACTCAATTGATGCTTCCCGTCTTGTACTTGATGTTCAAGTGGAATCATTGTAAGCACGTGGACCACTTCTGGTGGCGATCATTTTGTAACTTCCATTGCATTTGCATGAATTGTAGAGGCTTGTGATTAATATGGATGATCATTTCCTTTCCCAAAATGTAATGCTTCCACTACCAACATGCCTACACAATGGAGTACATCTCCTTATCATAGGTGGGATACCTACAAACATAATCAAACAATGTTTCACTGTGATAGGAGATTAGATGTCCTTGTTGAGTAGGGACGACATCGATATCATAGTCTGAGGCATCTACCTCTATCTTGAATGGTTGTTGTAGATTTGGCAATGTGAGGACAAGTGTAGAACAAAGGCGATGTTTCAGATCCTTGAATGTTTTCTATTGTGATTTAGACCAAAAAAACTTGGCTTTATCACCCCCCTTAGTCACTTGACTTAAGGACCAAGCTACATGAGAGAACCCCAACATGAATCTGCAATAGAAGTTAGCAAGGCCCAAGAAGCTGCAGAGATCTGTCAGAGTCATCAGGACTGGTGAATCATGAATGACTTGTATCTGGGCTAGGTCCACATGCACCCCATGTTCATCCATGATTTATCCTAAGTATTGGATTATATGCATGCCAAATGATCATTTCTCCAGTTTGGTGTATAACTTGTGTTGTCACAAGGTGCTCATGACCCGTTGAATGTGTTGCAAGTTATCTTCCTAAGTCTGGTTGAAGATGAGGATGCCATCCAAATAGACCACCACAAAAGAGTTTGTGAACATCTACAATATATCATCCATCATCCTCATGAACGTCATTGGAGCTTTAGTCAAGCCAAAAGGCATGGCCAGCCACTCATAGAGGCCTTCTTTAGATTTGAAGGTTTCCTTCCATACATTAGTTGATTCTATCAGAACTTGGTGATAGTCCAACTTCATATCAATCTTGCTAAAAACTTGGCACCCTTGAGTTGGTCAAGAAGATCTTCAATACAAGGGATTGGGTATTGATTCTTGACAGTGATTTTATTCAGGGCTTTATAATCACTATATATCCTTCACGTTCCATATTTCTTCTACACCAACACAATTGGGCTCCAACAAGATGAGGAAATTGGTAAAATGTGGCCCTTGAAGATGAACTCGTGAAGTTGAAACTTTATTTCCTCATTCTCCAAAAGGGAGTGTCTATATATTAGACCATTGGGAAAGGGAGCACCATATATCACATCAAGGGCATGTTTGACCTCACAATGCATAGGCACCCCTACAGGTGAAATGAATAAGTCTTTGTATTCCTCTACAAGCTTGTCCACCTCTTTTTGTTGTGTAGAGAGACCCTATGTTGAAGTTGTGGTGGTCATAGTGAATTATGGTTCCCCTTATGATCAAACCACGAAGAGTACAAAGTTCTCATTCGAGGAGATTACTTTTCAACATTGTTTTGTTGATATCAATGAAATCGTAGTAGTTAGAACTATCTCGAGTACCCTATAGGGATGACCCCCCAGAGTGATAATGAAACTATGGGTTGAGACTCATATACAACATGAAGTTTCCATATATAAGGTTGTCCTAAAATAATGTCACCAACTTCAAGTGGAGAAACATCACACAATACCTCATGTTTGAAGGGCTTGATGCCATAGGATAGGAGACACTACTAGCTGATGTGAAGGTCTCATACCCGACTCAACCAACCAATGGTTTATGGTTGGGAGTGTGCCATCATCGGTGGTTGCAATCTCTTGATGACCTCAACTAATATCAATGTCTTCTAGCTCCCACTATCAACAATGAAATGAAGTGGGGTTCCCTTCACCCATTTCTATGAATGGAAGAGGCACTCCCCTTCCTTAGGCTCCTATGACTCGTCTGGTTGGATCTTTGAGGTTGTGATGGTAGCACTAGGTTCTGCATCGATGATCCTCTTTCCCTTATCCTACTCTAAATCGTTTTTTGAATTGGGGTTTGAATTTTTTTCTTTAATCTCAACCAACAATGATTGTTTGTAGTGACATTTGTTAGTGTTGTGCCAAGGGATTTTGTGGAACTCACACCACTTTCCAGTGTCCTTCTTCATCTTCCTATTACACGTATTTGTCTACGGCTTGGAATGTCTCTCTTGAGGTTGTCCTTCCTTTCTCTATCCCTTTTTCTATGAGTTAGGTTGATCCAAATGGATGTCGGTGGCCTCCTACCTATTCCAACTGGTTCATTTTGGCAGTTTTTTCCTAGTTTTTGGGTCCCCGACTTCCGGGGTTGTTTTGAGGCCCTAAACAATGCTTTTAAGAATCGCCACAATTAAACAATGAACAAAATTAGATTTTGATGGCAACATGTGCAATCCTAGGATAGACCTTTCCAACGGACTATCATGCACCTAAAATGAATATCGTATGCAAAAGTTATGACCACGGGTAGTTGATGTACTAGCTTACCCCAACGGGGCTCAAATGACTTTTGGCGCTTCACCTCCTAAGGTTAGGTTTTTGATGTCCGTGGTTTTGGGATTCATGTTTATTTTAAAAAGGCTTTCAGAGCCTCATTGTAATAATATTTTTGTGAATGAGCGCATCCATCACATCTCTTCTCAGAGATAAATCACCACCATTCCAACAAGCTTGTTTTCTGCGGCATTTTATAGTTTTAGCTTATTTCCTTATTGAATAGAAACGAGTTTTATTGTATCTTTGTTATTCTGTGTTACGCATATTTTAATAATAATATGCATTGATTCAGTGCTTCTCATAAAATCTGGATCAGTGGTATCAGATCAGTCTGCTCCTTGACGTTCTTAATGCATGTCCCCAACGAGTTCAGGGTACAAAGAATTGGGTCTCGAGCTTGTTTCTCTTGAGGACAAAAACTCTCGCACGCTCATGTGACCTCTCATGGTGGGAGAAAAGAAATATGATGGGACATGAGATCCTTTAAAAATGTTGCTCAAGGAATCCCTCATGCAACAAAGGAACGAGATGATGGATAGTTTTGCGCAAATCCTTCGACGGCTACCAACAGGCGACACATCTTCCTCAAGCGGAAGCGCCGCCCCTTCAAGGTACAAATCAATTATGAGATTTCTATGTTTGAAGTTCAGATAGATGTAGATGTTGTAGACAAATGGTTGAATCTACTAGAAGGGTATTTCTTTGTCCATAACTTTTCGAATAGAGAAAAGATTACTTTTTCACTTCTCAAAGTCATTCCCCATGTCAAAGATTAGTGGGAAAAATTTTGTAATCAAAAGGAAACGAAGGAACCCTCATTATTTATAGTTGCGGTCACCTAGGAGTCCTGCAGGGATTCTATGAAGGAACAATACTACCCTGTCGGAAGTTATGACGACCTGCATACAAAATGTACCACACTACGGCAGGAAAGAGACCAAGCAATGCCCGAGTTCAAAAATATCTTCCATACCTTGCGTACCAAGGTGGGTATCAAATATTCTAAGTGAAATCTGGTGCTCAAGTATCACGGTGGTTTGCATAGATACATATAGGCTGAAATGGAGTTTATGGACATCTCGTCTTTAGGCGTGGCCTATCGATATGTCGTCAAAATCAAGCAGAAGCTTAAACAAAAAACATGACAGTTTGGGCCCAGGAACCCCTCACAACAAAAGCAAGGAAAGGGCAACCCCAACCCACAGAACAAAGGACAAAGCAAATATGGACAATGTCAGGATAACCAGTCCAAGCCACAAGAAAAGAAGGACACTGAAAAGACAAAGAAAGATATTGGGAAGTGGTGTTACTTCCATAAGAGCCCCTGGCATAACACTGTTGATTGACGCTCAAAGCAGTCGCTAGTGGTTGAGGTGAAAGCCTCTGAATAAGATGTAGGTTACGACTCTGATTCAGAACCAGAAATGGGAGGTGGATCATTGATGCAGAACCCAGTGCTACCATTGCTACCACCAAGCTCCAACCCAATGAACCAGACGAGCCAGAGGAAGGAGAGCGCCTTTTTCATTCACAGATGTGGGTGAAGGGTACCCCACTGCACTTCATCATTGATAGTGGTAGTAAGAAGAAACTCATCTTAGCAAAGGTCATCAAGAGACTATCCCTGTCGACAATGCCACACCCGTAGCCCTACACCATTGGATGGCTCTGCCAAGGAAGTGATCTCCGCGTCATCCAACAATGTCGCATGTTGTACAACATCAAGCCATTCAAAGATGAGGCATTATGTGATGTTGCTCCTCTCGAAGTTTGTAATGTTCTTTTGGGCCAACCGTATTTATGGAAAAGTCATGTTGTATATGAGTCTAGGCCTCGCAGTGTTATTATTACTTTGAACAATAAATTGTACAGTATACCCGAGGCAATCCCACCTAGTTCTATTTCCTTGATCTTTTCCAAGCAATGCAGGAAGGTCATCTCTTAGACTGGAAAGATTGTCTTCTTTGTGATTCGCTCTTAGAGTGAGAGAAAGATCGCTGCCACATCCAGGGCCTCCGTGACTAACCTCTCCACACAACAAAAGCAAGTGGATAAGGTCATGGAAGAATACTCATATATATTCTCCTCACCTATCGGGGTACCTCTGCACTTCCAGGTCAAGCATCCCATCGATCTGACCCCAATGCACCACTTCCCAATGGGTCAGTCTACCGCTGCACTCTGTTAGAGAATGAGGAGATCAAGCGGAAAATCCAATAACTTCTCCATAAGGGGCACATCCGTCCCATCTCATCACCGTGTGGGAGCCCAATCTTTCTAGTATAGGAGAAATATGGGACCTGACGACTCTGCATTGATTACCAAGCTCTGAATAAAATTATAGTCAGGAACCACTACCTGATTCCCCGAATCGATGACCTCCTTGATCAGCTCACGGGGGACAAACACTTTAGTGAAATTGATTTGAATTCTGGCTACCACCATGTCCCAATAGAACAGACAGATGTATGGAAGACCGCCTTCAAGTCAAAAGAAGGTAGTTTTGAATGGTTGGTCATGCCCTTTGGTTTGACAAATGCTCCAACAAATTTTTCGAGGATGATGCACGATATATTGTGACCATTCACCAATACTTTTGTAGTGGTGTATCTTGATGACATCTTCATGTAGAACAAGACTTGGGAGGAACACTTGCATCATATTCAACAGGTTCCGCACACCCTGCGGCAGCACAAGCTATATGCCAACTTGGAAAAGTGCTTCTTCAGCATGGATAGGGTCCATTAACTGAGCTACATCATTGATCAACATGGTGTACATGTGGATCCAACCAAGATCCAGGTCATCCATGACTGGCCAACCCCAACCACACTCACTGAGCTTTGAAGATTCTTGGGCCTTGCCAATTTCTATTGCAGGTTCGTGTTGGGATTCTCCCATATTGCATGGGCCCTCAACCAAGTAACCCCCATACTTTCATTACTGGACTTGCAACAAACCTTTGAGAATGAGACAGTTGATTTAGACTATGTTGTGGGAGTCATTCTCACTCAGCACGGCCACCCCGTGGCCTATCATAGTGAGACACTATCAGATGTTGTCCATAATTACCCTACTTATGAAAAATAAATATACTCCATTGTGCAATCCTGCCGCCAGTGGAGACATTACATTCTTGGGAAGGAGACAACTATCCACATTGATCATAAGCCACTGGAGTTCTTGCAGACACAAGGCAAATTGCAGAATGACCGCCAACATAAGTGGTCCACATACTTGCAGCAGTTCCACCTCAACATCAAGTATAAAATAGGAATTACCAACTGAGTCGTTGATTGCCTTATCTGACCTCCAGTCACGACACTCACCACAGTGATAGAATCTTTCGGCAATGAAACCTCTGGATGGACCCACCTCTATGAGACAAACTCAGACTTCACCACCACCTACCAAATGTTGGGCACAAACTCAGTTGTCGCTAATTTCCATCTTCAGGATGGGTTGTTGTGTCATATGGGCCATCTCTGTGTTCCATCAAGCAAGCATGCGAAGATGATTTGGGAAGCCCACTACAGTCAAGTGTCATGACACTTTGGCGTTGAAAAGACAGTGGCAGTATTGTAGAAACATTTCTACTGGTCGAAACTTTGATAGGATGTGGGAAAGTATATCAAGTCCTGCACTACCTATGCTATTTCCAAATCGACCACTAAGAAACAGGGCATGTACACCCCTCTATCTACTCTTGACAGTCCATGGAAATCTATCTCAAAGGACTACATGTCGGGCCTTTCGTCCACCAAGAGGGGAGATAAATGTGTTTTTTGGTTGTTGATCACTTTTCCAAGATGGTGATTATGGCCGCCTGTAAGAAGAGCATCACAGCAGAGGCCACTACCAAGATATTCTTTGAACAAGTATGGGTACATTTTGGAATCCCACAAACCATTGTCTCAGATCGAGATAGTCGGTTCCTCAACACATTCTGGTCGAGCCTCTAGTCACTGCTAGACTCCAAGCTCACTAAATCCACTCCTTTCCACCCCCAAACAGATGACCAAATTGAGGTCATCAATCGAATGATCGTGCATATCATGTGCATGTACAATTCCAAGCACTCCCACACATCGGATGTGAGTATTCCCTATGTTCAACATAGCTACAATCGAGCCCTACATAGCTCCACTGGCCACAACCCCTTTCAAGTGGGGTTGGGATTCCAACCATTGGGTCCCATGGATGTTGCACTACCCCTTACGGACTTCGGTCGACTCATCCCTTGCTCCAACTGAAGCTAAAAAATCCACCCGGTTCATTGAGTGGATCCAACACATCCGCCAACAGGTTCAATATATTTTACAGAAGTCCAATTCCAAGTACAAGCAACACCATGATCAACATTGGGTGCCACATAAGTTTCAGGTCGGAGACAAAGTTTGGTTGCACTTGCAAAAAGAACGCCTTACAAGGCCACATTGGAAGATTTGACCACTTCGTTATGGACCTTACACCATCACCAAGGTTGTGGGCGACAATTCTTTTGAGCTCAACATTCCCCCTTTCCTTGGCATGCACCCAGTGTTCAACGTGGCTCTCCTTCGACCATATTTCCCACCATTATTGGACACCTCAGAGATAGAAAAGCAGTTGACACCAACAGAGTTCAACCTTGATTGCATGCAACAAGAATCCAGTGATAAGGTTGTGGACACATAGTTCAATGGCACTTGACAGCAAAGGATCCAAATTTATCGAGTTGTCAAAGCAGGGCACCTCCTGCACCAAGGCAAGTGGCGCACCCAGGGCCAAATTCAGCATAAATTTCCTCATCTGATGGGGGAACTCAATGCAATGGATACCATTGATTCCTAAGGGGGGATTATTGATATAGATGCATGTAGGTTTCCTCCCACCTATTCCAATTGATTCGTTTTGGCAGTTTTCCAGTTTGGTAGTTTTTTCCTAGTTTTTGAATCCCCGATTTCCGGGACCGTTTTGAGGCCATAAACAACGTTTTTAGGGCTCGGCACAGTCAAAACTAATGAGAAAGTCTTATTTTGACAACAACATGTGCATTCATCGGATAGACCTTTCCAACAAGCTATTGTGCACCTAAAACGGAGATCGTATGCAAAAGTTACGACCCTGGGAAGTTGATGTACTAGCTTACCCCAATGGTGCCCACATGACTTTTGGCTCTTCATCTCCTAGGGTTAGGATTTTGATGTCTAGGATTTTGGCATTCATGTTTATTGTAAAAAGAATTTCAAAGCCTCATTGTAATCATCTTCTTGTGAATGAGCACAACCATCACATCTCTTCTCAGAGATAAACCGCCACCATTCTAGCAAGCTTGTTTTCCGCTGCATTTTACAGTTTCAACTTATTTCCTTATTGAATAGAAACTCATTTTACTGTATCTGTGTTATTCTGTGTTAAGCATATTTTAATAATAATCTGTATTCATTTAGTTCTGCTCATAAAATTCGGATCATAGGTCAACCTTTGCCATGCTTCTGTTGTTGCATATTTGTAGACACAAACTCTCTCTTATTTTGTTTCTTAAATTTCTACTCTATTTTGACAACATATCTATAAGAATATCCCAGCGAGGAGATGTCAAAGATATCCATATTTGTTTGGATGTACCTATGTGGGACATTGTAGTACTTCAGAACCAGGTGTTTCTCAGAGTCTTTGATACCCAACTTTGAGCATAAGATATGGAAGATGTTAGTGTACTCTTGCACCGTCTAGTCTCTTTCTTGATGTAGAGTCATCCATCTCGTGTATTGGTCATTATAGTTTTTGACAGGGTAAAAATCCTCCTTGAGGGCATCAACAAAATATTTCCAAGTGGGTCCTTTCCCAAATGTCATAGACTCATATTTGTTATGTCTCTCCCAGTAACATTTCCACCAATCTTTGACATTGGGGAGAGATTTAAGGAGAGCGAAGGTGATATTTTCAGTGTCAAGAAAATTTTGAACAAAGTAATACTCTTCTAACAGATTTAACCATTTATCCAAAGCATATGCATCTATCTAGCCTTCAAATAAGGGGATATCAAAGATAACTTGTACCTTGAAGGGTGTCACACCTCCGAAATGGTTTCTTGTTGAAGGTGCCTTGCCTATTGGCGACAGTCCTCAAAGGATCTCAATGAAGTTGTCCATCATCTTGTTCCATTGTCATGTGAGGGATTCCTTGAGAAAAAATTTGAAAGGATCTCTTATTTTTTCATCTCACTTTTATTCTTCCATGGGAGGTTTTTTAGGCCGATAAGAGCGATCATCCCTAAGTGAAACTAACTCGAGACCCAACTATCTATACCCTCAACTTGTCAGGGACATGCACTGAGAAATAACGAGCATAATGCTATGATACCATTAATCCATATTATATTGAGAATGAAATGAGATACAAACAAAAATCTAGAAGAGAATACAAAAACACAATGAAACCCAACTTATATTAATGAATAAAACAACAGAATATTGTAGAACACAAACTAGTTAGAATGGTGGTAGCTTATCTTTGAAGAGAAATAGATGTCGACTACACTTATTCACAAAAATATGATTACAAAGAGGTCAAAAAGGGCCTTTTATCATGAAACCTAAAAAAATAAGCCTAAACATCAAAACCCTAACCTAGAAGATGAAACACCAAAAGTATTGCAGGCCCCAAGGTGGTTAGTTGATACGTCAAGTTCCTAGGGTTGAAAATTTTGCATACGATCTCCATTTGGGGCACATGATAGCTCATTGGAAATAAATATCCAAGGATTGCAACTTTTTGTCGGGGCCAAGGATGCAATCATGTGCCCCATGAATGTCCAAGAAAACATTGTTTAGGGCCTTAAAAAAACCCTGGAATTTTGGGACTTGAAAATCGTAGAAAACCTTCCAAGAAGATAGATAATCGTTGAGTCGATGGAAGAGATGGGTTGCCATTGATATCCACTTGGATCATGTAAGGTATATGGGTTAGGAATGGAGACTCTCACCTTGAGATAATCCCTATCAAAATATTCTTTAGTTCATGAGTCTGACACAAGCCTGATTTTGAGGATTGACACATTAGGGAAGGGTTTCCTTTCCCAATATATGCTTCAAATCCAAATTGTAATGGCTTGATACCTAAATAACCTATTTCTAAGGAAAATGATCCATGAGCTTAGCCTTGATCCCTGAGAAGGCCCCCTAAATGGAATCATTGACCATAGAATGGGATGCAACTCTGATTCCAGGGTTTGACTAACCGAGGAAGGGTCTCTTTGCCTAAGACATTCTTTAGGGGGGCCTAAAGGATATACTTTTAAATAACATAGGATATCAACATAATTATATACCATTAGATAATACCTATAGAGGGAATTTTTAGCCTAGGAGTGGGATACATGCTTTGTTCCAAGGTTTTACACAACAATGAAGGGTCTCTTCATCCAAGGCATGCTTTGCAACTAACTTCTAGTGGATTGGATCCAAAAGGAGATAATTCTAAGGAACATGAACCATGCACAGGGCCCCAGAGCATGAAACTATAGGGAGGTCACCTTGATAGTATCGTAACTACTAAGTTGGTTCATACATAGGTTATTTAATTTTATTAATAAATATCTTAGAATAAGAATAAATAAATTGGGGTCAAAGGGACTTTAAAATTATATCGAAATGTGAATTTTCATTTATTGATACATTTTTTTGTTATGAAATCATCTTTTTTGTAAAGGGGCTATTAATAATTATAAATGAAGTTAGTGTTAGTGAGTTGGAGAAATAAGAGGTGAGTGTGGTACATACTAAAAATAGAAGTGATTTTTATAATTCTATGAACACATGTTTCGAACATATTTTAATAAGTAATGGTATCATGCATAATACCTGCCATTTGGATGGAATGTTTGGTCTGGTGCATAATACCTACCATTTGGTACATACATTAGTTGGTCGAGTAGTTGACATGCATGTTGGTCGAAAAATCAACCAACAAACAATGATATTCGGGTGGTGGATTGACTATCCCAACAATCGACTACGAGTTGGACACATGGACGATCGGGTCAAGAATCCTTATCGAGTCGACTCGATGACGCGGATTTGAAGAAGTTAACTCTAACAAACGATGACTATATGTGAAAAAAGGCTAGAAATAGAATACCCCTTGGATCATTATCATCAAGCAATCGAGTTGATATCATATGGAGATATCAATATCCAATATGCATTGTGATGTTCTGATCACAATGCGCTTTGCTTAAGTGTTGTAACAGTATCTTTGGACACCACCTTTTGTCTTAAAAAATGTATTCCCTCTTCGATTATCTGCATAATTTTTTATTTGTTTCTCTATAGGTTAGACCCCTTCCCCGACATTAAAAAGGGCTTGTACTTGGCCCATGTTGTCATAAATTAGTGAGATGAATTCCCACCAACCACTTGGACATGTATTCAATGCTTCTTTTGATAATTATAAGAAGATAAACATAAATATGAGATGGCTTGTATTAATAGAAATGAGGAACCCCTTGGACTCCCCTTTATCCCCCTCTCTTGTGGAATCATATCCCCCCATCGTTACCATCCCAATCGTATTGCAACCAATGATTTATTTTTATTCATTATTACAATGTACATTTTCACATAACTCAACCCTTGGCCATATAAATCCATACAGTGTATATGGCCTAAAACATATTGCCTCACCAACCTAAATCGATTTGCAAAATTACATTATAATTTAGAGGGATAAAAATCGATGATGTTGCATCCATCCCGTGACTAAATACTATTAATGTAATTGGATTCTCTATAATATTTTATAGCACTCCCACTTAATAAAAAAATTTCTTACTTCATACCAAACAACGCTGTGAATTTTTTAGAACCGTCTCTCCATGGAGGATTAGTAAGAATATCAACTAATTACTTAGTAGTTTTAGAATAATTCCACTGAATATATTTCCTTCCTTTACAACTTTCTTCAGTAGTTTATATGTATATTATTATTCATATTAAATTGGAAACATGGTACATCTTTGACCATTGTATATATAGATCCTTAATTGTTATTCAAGTTTGTCTCCTAAGAAAGTGTCCCAGACTACAACTCATCGACTTCAATAACAAAGCCTCCAAATAGTTCCCTTAACTGCGCTATGAAGCTTATGCAATGGTCACTCCAAAGCCCAAGGGCCAAGAGCTAGTGATCCTATCGCCATAGATCGTTACCATTTCTTATTTAGGCAACACGACTCTACATACCTTCCCTCCTATTGTGTGCAACTCTCCTCATCTTCAATGGTATCAAAAACCCTGAGAGAGATAGAAAGAATATGAAGGCTATGGGAAATATCACCTTAGAGAGTGATCTGAGGGTCGCTAGGGTGATATTTCCAAGTCCAACAAGAAGGACTTGGCTCATATGGTGCAAGTAGTTTTGGACCATATGATGAAATACATCTATCCTCAAATAGTCCAGATAGATATGAACGTGCGAGAGTTTGAGATCCCAAATATGGAGAGCCTCATTCACATGTAAGATCCAAGGGATCATCAACAAATTCCAAGCCCTATGCATGATGAAAACATCAATCAAGATCAATTGATTCTACCTCAACATAAAATTTTAAAGACATCCCAGTCATTCCAACCAGGGGATATGGAAAATTCATCTAGGAGCTATCGACCAAACAACATCATTGGCTCAAGGACGATTCAACTAATAGTGTTGGGCACCTGTCAGCACCCAAGGTTTGACAAAAGTTGCATGTGTCACAATTCAATACTGCACACATGATTGAGAATATGCATTTTGCAGTGCCATGTTTCAATGTCTGCACCGAGCCAAAGATTTATTGCACGTGATAACCCATTTTGTATTGCACGCAAGGACTTAAATAAATTGCATGTAGGCCAAATTCAAAAGGATCTTCAAGAATCATTGTAACTATTTTTGTAACCACCCTACTGGTCATGGTCGAGGTTATGCATGAGCTAGAAATTTTGTTATGATTTCCATGCTCTATGGACGATATTGGGGGATGTGTGCATATATGTAAGGGTTGGGATTTTCAATAAAGAGGGATTTAGTACATTGTTATGTGAGATATAAATGAGTTAGATATTGAGTTACGTAAAGTTTTCACTTCTTGTCATGTCTGGTTTTGTTATGCATGAGAGAAAAAGTAGATCGACATCTGAGCACATGGATCATATTTGTTTTGAATGTTAATGCACCTTGAGAAGGATATGGCCCCATGGCATCTCATTGTTTTGAATGAATGGAATGAATTAATAAAGTATAAAACACCATTATCTTTGCATATGATTAGTTATGATTTGAATGTGTGCATGTTTTATATTGTTCTACGTAGTAGCTTGTGGTTGTTATAAATGACTGACTGACTATCTCATGAAGGTTTCCTATATGTTTTATTCCTTCATACCCTGCACAAGATCAATGGTCTTTGTGATTCTCATGTCATCTCGAGTGAGACCTTATTCATTCCTTGAAGATTAAATATGTTGGCACCTATGGGGTTTTTTTGGTAAAGAATATTGAACCATGGGTCTTTAACCCCCCGGTCGAGCCAACATAAGGAAAGGAAACTAATTAATAGAGGATTGTAATTCATGATTACAAAGGAGGAAGTTATGGAAGCCTTGTATGGTAGAGGAAATATACAAAGAAAAAGAAGAGCATGCACTTCATGCAAGTGATGGGTGAACCATATTCATGGGCCAGTCATATGTATGCCTCAAAGAGTTGAAAAATATAAACCAGTAACTTATGCGTGAAGGGTATGAAGAAAATGGAGAATATTAATTTACTTGAAATTTTCTAATGGGGGAATAAAGAATTCCATTGTGTTTATTGGACTTGGTAAATAGAGTTGAATTTCATAGAGAATTGTCCAAGGAAATTTCAAAATTTAACAAAACTTAAAGATAGTTGGAGACAAGGGCATGAGATGTCGTAGGATGGATGTTCAAACTACTAAAAGATATTGCAACATTAAGGTAAATGATTCCAACAATGAATGAGGATTGTCGATGTGACAAGAAAGTAGATAATGTTGGGTGCATTCTAAGTATACATATAGGTATCAAATCAAAGAAGAACATAAGAAGTGCAACTACATCCCGAATGGAAGTATAAAGAGATCATATAAAGTGGGAGGAATATGTTTGTTTGGTATTGGTTGCAATTTATAATGGACTTTGAAATGAGTCCATATGAAGCTGGAATGATATAAATTAAATCATTATAGGATGATGGAAAATTATAGTAAGTAAAGGTAAACTTGGAGCAAGATTGGCCAAAAAAAAGGACGTATATGTTAAAGATATAATACCAATATGGTATATGGGTTGTAAATTTGGAGTGATGAAGTTGGGCTTGGTTGGAATTGCTCAAGAAAATGGAGCAAAAATTCCTAAAGGTGAGCATAATGTATAGGCAACTCAAATAAAAGAAAAGATGGTTGCCATAGTCAAATGAGATTTCAGGGCAACCCAAGATAACAAAGGGAAGCTAAAATGATAAAAAATGTTGTAGTATGATAAGGAAAATGTTGGAGCAGCAAATGGAAAACATGGCTAGCAAAGCAGACATGATAAACATGGAGCTTTTATCACCTCTAAAAATTTTTTGTTTATAGAAGTAGAGTTGTATACTTTAAAAGTAGCAAGTGTACATGTGTATGCATGCAATGAATTGTTATTTGGGTGAGAAAATCATAGCTAATGATCTATGAAGTGATTGTAAAGAAGCCTCTAGACAAGGATCAACTATGTTGTAGAGATCCTTGCTATGCAAAGGAATTAGAAGGGAGAATTCCTTAACTTTTCTCTTGTTGCATTGTTTATATTTCTTGAATTTGAGAAAATTTCTATATGTATATGTTTAAGGCATGGAAATGTTTGAAATGCAAGAGAATAAAATAGCTAGAATTCATATGCACTAGTGAACATATTAAGAGAAAATGCATAATGCATGTAGATATGCTTGAGAAAATATGTTATATTGCATATTGAATAAAAGTAGTATGTTGTTGCATATGCCATGTGTAGGGCATGGTGATTAAATGTGATTAATGATGGTTGTGTAACTAGAAATAATTATTTTCCTTATGTTTTCTTTCCCAAGTTTTATGGAGGGGCACATGGTTTCCATGCAAGTATT
>ML801183.1:0-25921 GCA_009831015.1 Picea engelmannii
ATGCATCGTGGTTAATGTTTATGGTTGGATATGGAGTATGCATCAGAGAAAACATTTAATGTTTTGAAGTAATGCTAGACTCATCTCTAGCATTACTTCGTTTCTTAAAAATAAGAACACAAATGTGCAGTTTAAAGTGAAGATAACCTAAGATATCTTCCCCTGTGCCTCGAGAAGAGGCCAAATAAGAAGTTAAATTTAAAACTTATGTTAAAATTGTATGAAATTCTAATTATATTTTATGAATCTATGAAACTTTATCTTAAAACAATTTGAGATCATGGATATTCGTTCCATCTAATTCCAAAATAAAAAAATCGATTACTAATAGTCCCTCAACCCAAAGGGCAGGGACTAATAATGACTATTTGGGAAGAAGGGCTAGCAAAACCAGAAAAAACATTTACATATTAGAGTAGCAGGAATTCATTACTTTCAAAATTTACTTAATATTGCTACACCTGAACATACTAAGCTCTTTGTTCCACACATTTATGTTGTATGATAGAGTTAATGTTAATGTACACTAGTGCAGTTGGATATGGATTTACATGAGCTTTGAAATATTTTGTTGTTCAACACAAGACTTCTCACATTAACTACCACGCCTCCCTTTACCACGCCTCCCAAGAGAGAGGCGGTCACCATAATTAAAATGGCATAGAAACATAACTTAGTTGGTAGATCGCCATGGTTGAATCCCATGAGACAGATGTCCATAAGATATAATGCCAAAAACTATTAAAATCCTTAACTGGGCATGAAGAGTATCTAATGTGAAACCTTAATAACTGTGAAATCTACTAAGATTTTGCAAGCTTAGTAACTAGTAACTAAACTCTAAGAGTTTTATGGGTCTTTGAATTGATCCAGATGATCAAAATTGAAAATCAAGCAATGTATTTCTCAAAAAAATGCAAATCTAAGTCTTATTTACATTGAAAAATGCAATGTATTATTATGGTAAGGAATAATAATGAATTTAATTTCACATTTATGATAACTTCTATATTTACAGACTCTTGATGTTGGTATTATGGTATCATTATGTAATTATTTACACATTAAACAATGAATAATAATAAATTTAATTTATTTAATTTCACATTTATGATATCTTCTGGTACTTTTGCACACCATGTTGGTATGTAATTATTTATATATTATTTAATTATTTATGTATATGAAAAAAAATATTTATATGTATAATAAATAAATTTGTAATTGTTGTTGTATGGATAGATTTCAAGTTTAAGTAAGTTTATATTGGAGAATGTTTTAGTCATTGGCTTAGTGAACTAGAAATGAATGATTTTATTCACATTACACATTTCATGATGAAAAAAATCTTCACAATTTGAGCTAAAATGTTCCACTTCACATTTATCTTCCTATCATTTTTGGATGAATTTTTTGTAAAAGAATTAGTTAGAAATCCAAAAACCTTAATCCATTGTGCAACTTTTGCAATTTTAATAACTAATAACTAAACTTTATGAGTTTTAGGGATCTTTCAACTAATCTAAATGTTCAAAATTGAAAATCAAACAATGTATTTCTCGTAAAATGCAAATCTATCATATTGATTCCAACAAAGAGAGGACGATTTAATTATCTTTTAAATGTTACCTATTTTTACCTTAATGGTTATCGAAGGATAGCATTGTGCATTTTCCTCCAAGTGTCATAAATACTTTTTATATCAATGTTTCAGACCAATTCAATGTGTTCCATCATCAATCATTAATCCTAATGATGGACCACATTGGAAATTGGTCTGAAATATTGATCAAAAAATTTGATGCAATGGATCCGAAATATTTCTCTCACCTTAACTTTAATCACAGAAGTTTGAAATCTAAGAATTTTTATACCTTTATAAATAAACATGGTTGATGAAATGAATATGGGCATATGTACATCACACCTTTGCACATTTGAAATCGAACCACAACCCAATGAACCTGTATTAGTACCAATCATGAACATGGTTACTACTGATTTTGAACTTACCCTTCTAAGGTGAAATGAAACAATATGCAAACAACATCTTTGTGCGCAATGTTACCTAAATTAATTTTATTTCTCATAGTGTCTAATCTGCTTACATGCATGCAGTGGTTTTCCCCTCACCCTTAAAATTTGGAAAAACAATTATTATCATATTGGGAAGATCATCTAAAGAACCTTGCCGACCCAACACATTGTTGTCTTTCCATGTAAGGATTTAGAGTAAAGTCATGAGTTGTAAATTCCAAACTTAAAAGAACGACCTTACATGGGTCAACTTATCATCGATGCCTTCCTTCTAGCACCAAAATGTTGATATAAGGTTTTGACCCTCATCAACCACACATGCTTACCAGAATAAAGGGCCCAAATTTTGCTCCCACCATTGAAATGAAAAGCACTTCAATTATGGCCTAGATACCATGTATGCATGGTAAGATGTTATATTATGCTATAATATCTATCTTCTCTCAACTAAATAATGTATAAATTTAGAAACGTAAATGAAAATGGGGTGAATGTAGGAATGAATATAGAAGATGAAGTATGCTAAAATGCAAGATGCAATTTTAATTAAATCCTAACCAAAGGAGGAAAACAAAAGATCTAGAAATGAGACTAATAATAGAGAAAATAGTCCAATGATACAATTACTAGAAACAAATTCGAACTAAACCATCTCAACTCCCTCCCAAAGCACCACAAGAAAAACACCTTCTAGCAGAGGTTTTTAGTGTTACAAGATTGGGAAAAATTATAAAAGAAAAACCTAATACCTATGCAATTGGTAATAGATGTTTTAGTAGACGCTCACTATAACTAAATTTTTTGAGAAATCAAAGGTTTTATTAGAAGTATTTTTGTTGGTGTGCTTAAAACATTAACATGCACTGGTACACAATTGTTTGTTATGTTTCAATGCATATTATATATTAGAAAGCACTTATGCTGTAAGGACATAGTAGCATCAGTGCACCCATACCTAAAAGAGGAAAATCAATGCACCTATATATTATAGGAGCATTGATGTGTCCATATCTAAAAGAGGAGCATTGATGCACCCATACCAAAGTGAAGCATTGTTGTTAATGAACCCATATCAAAGTTAAGCATCAATGTCGATGCACGCACATCAAAGTGAAGCACCGATTTTGGTGCTCTAGGATAAAAGAGGAGCACCAATGCTCCACTAATAAAATATAGTATTGATGATATCAGATAATAAATCAATTGTTAGTTTATTATCAAAAAATTATTTATACTTAATAATTTATGAATATTTTTTGTCATTTTTGTAATTAATTTGTTTTGTATATAATATTTTTATAATTACTTAATATTGATCGATTGAATTTAATATTTTTTTATGATTCATTAAAATATATAGAAAATAGCATAACTTTTATTTTGAATATTTCAAGTATTAGTTCTTACCATTGTTTATTAAGAAATCTCTTATTTACAATTAAAAAAATGAAAATACTTGCAACATATTGATCAATTGTATTTTGATTATTTGAAATTAAAATTATAATTAAAAGCATATAAAACATGACATGAGAAATAAACAAAAGAATAATATTATGAAAACGTATAATAACTAATATTGAAATTAAGAATTACAGTATAGTAATGGTAGTGAAACCACCCATACAAAATCACAGTGAGTGTCAAACCACTCAAGCCACTTAATGAGTAGATCTCTTGTAATTACAGAACCACTGAATTATTACATGAAATTTTTTTGATGAAAAATCTTTAAAGCCACTCATCCACTAGAGGTAGTATGCCCAAAGTGGAGAATTGCTCTTAGACCTCATAAGAGTACTAGTAGCTCTAGTGTTCCGAGACAAAAACAGAGCATTGGTGCCCCTAGACAAAAAGGGAGCGTTGGTGCTCCAAGAACACTAGGAAGAACACTACATAGATCAAATAAACTCATCAACTTGTATATAAAGGGAGGTGAAAACCCCTTTCGACATGCACCCATGCTAAAAAAAGGTGTGCTCGTTTCTTGGTCGATCTTGCCCCTCATTTGCTAGCCATATTTGTTGATGTAAAAATCTAAAATAAATGGATTAACTTGCAAATAAGTGAAAAAACCTCAAATCAACTTTTGAAAAACAACAAAATTAGCTAATAAATAAGGAACAATGTAGAGAAATTGAAAATTATAGAAATAAAATCAAGAATGGAAATATGCAACCATGTTACACAAAAATGTACCCTTTTTTTGGTTGAAATTTATCCTCATTTGCTATCCATATATGTTGATGAAAAACCCTAAAATAAATCCACCATTAACTTGCATAATAAAGGTAAAACCCTACAACTGGCTCCCCCCACCCCTAAAAAAAAGAGTTAAGTAAATAGGAACAACAATGAGAAATAGAAAATGAAATCAATCATCATTCATCTCCTATTAGTTTTCATTTGATCACCTCCTATATGCACTATAACGAAAGTTTTGCAAAAAAAATTATAATTCAAATTATTTATATATGATTTTTCAGCCGGGTACACTTGATCTCTTATTTTGTGATAGGTGGCATAATCCTTGGTAACATTACCATGCATTTAAAGTATCATTTAATTCCTTATACAATCATTTCATTGACAAATTAAATGGTTGTTTATGCTCCAACACTATGCATACAATAAGAGATAGTCTATAGACATATGGATACTGTAGCCTAATAAGACCTTTCATTACCTCTTCTTATCCAATATCTTATTTGCAAACTCCCTAGTGCCATGCTCATCCTTCACTATGAAAATATCGACAGTTGTCTCAACCACAAAGCTATCAAACTCACCTATTTCCCACTCTGCAAAGGTCTCCACTAACCCTTGATTGCTCAAACCCAAATACATAACTCTTCTCTTTGCAATTGTGTATCCCAAGCCCTAATTTCTCACCCAAATACATAACCTGCAAAGGCAATGGTAGCAAAGACATAGAGAATTGTTATAATCGATCTTTGTTTCAGTGGCAGATTCAATAGTTGATATGCTTGAAGTTAATCTACTAGTATAAGTTGAAGCATCACCCTCACTAACAAAAACAATTTCACTTCTGCCCATTCAATATCCAACTCCATATTCAAATCCTCCTTTAACTTCCAATAAGTTGAATGATTTGAGGCAAATAGGTTGTATTTGTTTGCTATTTATTTCATATCTAATTACCAACAACCCCAACACCTCACCTCCAAATTAATAAATCATAGTATTAGGTTGTGAGTTTTTATAGAATTTTTATGTGTAATAAGATAGTAGTGTCTCAAAGAGTTTTTACTTGAAATTCTATCCTCTAAAAATGGACTCCACTTACAGAACTATAATGATACTTGAAATTTCATACTCTAAAAATGGACTCCAATTTTTTACTTGAAACTCTATACTCTAAAAATGGACTCCACTTATAGAGTTATAATGATACTTGAAATTCCATACTCTAAAAATAGATTCTGGTTATAGAGCTATAATGAAAACATCAATGTTAAATAACCTAAGTACAAAAAAAACTCTGAATAAATGTTAAAGTAGAAGTGAATAGGCTATAAAACCCTACCTCTTTTCATGTTTTATATCTTGCTTCAGATCGTCAACAAAAACAAGATCTCCACATCTGTGAAATATTCACATGCAACATCATAAGCAGGGCCAAAACAAACTCATGGAAGTGTGTTTTGGATGAGAAAATAATTTATTTTATGCATGGTATGTTTTTAATAATTTCAAAGTTCCAACAAAAATGATTTATAGAGAGATTTTTTTGGATAGGAAAATCATTTATTTTTGACCGGCTATGTTATTTTTATATTCAAATTCAAACTACATTTTATGGCAAGTTTCTATTCATTAGACCAAATTGAATTTATAGCGTAATTTCCACAAGGAAGCCCATTTTGCCAGGTTTTTTTTCTATATGAGGGCATCTGTTTTGGAATTATAATGTCTCTACAATAGCATGAACTTCTTGAATCTCCTATTTAGTGTTAAATAACTATATTGAAAAGACACTTAAACTTGATACCAGCTTAGAAATTAAAGCTCAAGCTTCTTGACTCTCCTCTTTGGTACTAAAGATCTATAGGCGACGGAGAAATGTTTTCGTCAATTGACAGAAAAACCAATATTGACACCCTTCCGTTGTCGAAAAGTAAAGAGAGAATAACTTTTAAAGTGGCCTTTCGGCGCCGGGTTTTCTTTCCGTCATTTGACTTTATGGCGTCTGCACTGCACTCTCACAGATTCCATCAATCAACAAGATGGGCCGTCTTAGTCAGAATCTTATCCTCGTCAGGATAGTGACAGACATATCACAGTCCAACCTTGAATAATTTCACTCCACGTGGCCATTGCACACTCAGCACATGCCGACACTGCTGACTTTCTGTAAAATTGGAAAAGGGTAGTTCGCTGATGCAACATATTTTTATCCACGTGTCCCCGATCAATATGAATTGATTAAATTAAAATAAAACTCACCTCGCGAAACAGTGAGATTCATGCAGCCCGCTTTTGAATCAACGGTCATGAGTTTCAGGCTTTATATTTTTTTATTAATTTCAATTTGGCTTTTCAAGAATAAAGAGCAGGGGCGGCCGGGCGGGTTTATTCCTTTCCTACGGAGCAATAAATGACATTTAAATTTTATCGTATGATGATGGTCGTGGGAATTTGTGTAAAAAGTAATTATGAATATGACTTACATGTCGTAAAAAGCGAGATGTCAACAAAATATTTCAATCCAAATGAATATTAATATGATGATGATGTGTACTCTAAACATTATGTACTATTAATACACTTGTGAACAAAAAGGAGAAGTTGGGTCCCACATGAAGAGTATGTACTGTGAAACTCGTCAAACTTTACTAAGTATTACGTGCAGCTTTCATGGTATAAATAAACGGATCAGCATCTCGGCTCGTAAATGCTAGGTATAATATCACAATTATTGATATAGTAAAAATTGGATATCACGTGAATAAGGTTGTTGTCTAAATGTTTTATTATTTTGTTTGAATTGGTAACATAATTTTGTTTGAAATTATTATTTTTTGTTGTTTAAATTGTATGTATGAATGTAGAAATGGATTCAGCACGTTAAAAAATCTTTAATACACTAAAATTACATAGAATTAACCACTCAAATATGCAATGCTTAAATAAATACCAAAAAAATAACATTTATATTGACTCAAATAATTACATTGATTTAAATAGATATTAATATTTCTTATGTAATTGTTACCCATTGATGCATGGTAGCATTACATTTATGAAGTTTTTATTGGAAGCTTAATGTATTGTTAATATTTTAATTGAGAACATGTTGAAATTTAGTTATAACATTTTTTACCATTAAAATATATATATATATATATATATATATATATATATATATATATAAAATAACTAACAAGTTGGTGTGTAATTATTTATATATTATTAATTATTATATAAAAATAAATTATTTATGTATAATAAATAATTTTGTAATTACTGTTATATAAATAAATAGATTTCAAGTAAGTAAGTTTATATGGAAGATTTTTTATAATAATTGATTTATAAACTAAAAATAAATAATTTTATTCACATTACATATACTACAATAAAAAAAAATCTTAACAATTTGAGCCAAAGTCTGGTTAAAATGTTCCACTTCTTAATATTTATCTTATCATTTTGGATGAATTTTTTGTAGTTGGAAATCCAAAACCATGATTCCACTATCTAACTTTTGCAACCTTAATAACTAGTAACTAACTAAACTCTAGGAGAGTTTTAGGGGTCTTTAAAGTTTGAACCCAAATGATCAAAATTGCAAATTAAGCAATGTATTTTTCAGAAAATGTAAATCTAAGTCTTATTCACATTGCAAAATGGAATGTATTATGTAGGTAAGGAATAATAATGAATTTAATTTATTTAATTTCACATTTATGACATCTTTTGAATATATAGACTTTTGCACAGGTTAGTTAGTATGTAACTATTTATATATTATTTAATTATTTATGTATATGAAAATAAATTATTCATGTATAATAAATAATTTTGTAATTATTATTATATTGATAGAATTTAGATTTCAAGTTTAAATAAAATTATATTGGAGATTTTTTAGTGAACTAGAAATAAATGATTTTATTTACATGGCAGGGGACTCATAAATTCCAGTAGGAGGGTTATAGTAGCTATGGTTTACATGTGGAAAAGGCTTTTAGTAGTTCGTTTAGGGGTGGAAAAGTACAAATCTGAATCCTGAATACAACTTTAAAGTATGTGTAAACTTTCCTTATGTGCGTTAGTAGGTAGGTTTGCATATAAGTCAAAATGTAACTTTCCTTTTTCACTGTGGATGGAGCGAACTTGGATACCCATCATCGGGTATGTTCCAGAATTTATGACTCTACCGTATGAGTGGTTTGGTTTGGTATTCAAAATATCGGAAGATGTTGAGATTATACTTAGTGGCTTTTGGGATTTTGAAGGAGGTACTGTCATGCTAAAGCGCTGGCGTACGAGGTTTGACCCGACTACTGAATTTTTTAGTCATCGCCATGTGTGGGTTTTACTTCCAAGGTTGCCTCTCAACTTATGGAATAAGAAGGCATTGATGACCATTGGAAATTTGATAGGTCACTTCCTCAAGGTGGATGAGAAGAGCCTACTTGCACCAGATAAACGTATGGCTCGTGTGTTAGTTGAGGTGGATATACAGGTTGGCCTTATGGAATCTTTGGAGTTGGAATGGAGAGGGCAGGTGACGATACAAAAGATTGATTATCAAGGAATTCCCTTCCATTGTAATTCCTGCAGAAGGACAGGTCATCTACGTAGAAACTGTCCCTTCCCATAGAGAGGGGGATTTTCAGAGGACTCTATGGATTCTCCAATCACTGATCAACACTTGAGTGAAGGGGACACTGAATAATTGAGGGCTTACATCACGGGGAATGAAGAAAATTTCACAGATCTCCTCTCGGGCTCCTTTAAAGGTAAGCTAAGATACTACTGCCCTTCTATGTATTACAAGCTTTCTTTATGGGAACGTGATTACTTAGAGAAGTCTTTTCATTCTACTATTTTAGAGCCTGTATGAGATGATATTTCTAAGGTTTCATTCGACTATGTTGAAGCTTGTTTTGATACTGCTGGGAATTCTGTGGTCTCGCCACATTCTGTACATTCTTTTACTATTTTCGAAGAAAATATCTTACAGGCTAGGGGGGACTGTGATGCTATATCACGAATGGTTCCTGCTACATCTGAGTTGGAACCTCGCGTTGATGGGATTGTTACTTCCACACAGGGTCCTTTGGTTACTAAGTTGGAACATGGTGTTGATCTAGCTACCCAACTCGTTTCTCCTAATCAGAGTGGTTTAGTTAGCCCTGTTCCTTTACCAACCTTCTGGGGTATGGAAGCCATTCATGGGAATGTAGATAGTGTTTTGAGTGACAGCGTGACATGAACTAGAGATGAAAAAGGGAAGTCACTGACCTAGTCTCGGGGTATTGGTTTGGAGGCGTCTCCTATTAAAACTCGTAGTGCACATAGAAAATTAGGGACAACAACGATTTCTGGTGTACAAATTTCGGAATCCACTCTTGATCTGGGGGTGCTTAGAGAAATGAAAGCCCTCGCTAGGGCCAAATCATGATCCTATTGACCCTAAACATAAGAGGGGTTGGTGGTACCCTCAAACTACCATCCATGCGACGACTTATATCCATTTCTAAGCCAGATATTGTTTTTTTACAAGAGACATTAGTCTCGGAGGAAAAGGCCCAAAAATTTATGTGTTCTATTTGTCCTAATTGGATGATTTGTGTTGTTATCTCTGTTGGGAAGTCTGGGGGACTTCTGGCATCTTGGAACCCAAATATTTTTGAACTGCAGGCTTTCTTAAGTGCTGGTGGAATTTTGTTGATAGGTACCCATATACCTGATAAAAAAAAAGATCAATTTCATTAATGCTTATGGGTCGTTCTCGGGCATAAGACTCTTCTGGGATCATGAATGCTAAAGGAATGTTAGCATTGGAGAATCTTATCCTCGCGGGGGATCTAAATTTTACTATTAGCGTAGAGGAAGTGTGGGGTGAGACAACCTTAGCAGATCCACTAGTGGATTTTTTTAAAAACCTCTTTCTTTTGAACCACCTAGTGGATGTGATGTTTGCGGTTCTTTTCCCCACTTGGCGCAATGGCAGAAGAGGGGAGGAGGAAATTTAGAAAAGACTTGATAGAATTTATGTTTCAGAATCACTTTTAAGTGATGTTGCCAAGTACAAATCGTGGGTGGAGTCTCCATTATTTTCTGATCGTGCACCAATGTTACTACAGTTAGACTATGGTTATACTTTTGTGGCTTATCCTTTTAATTTTAATCATGGATGTTTAAAAGAAGAAACGTTTTGTGATCTTGTACGACCAGTGTGGAATAACAACGAGGTGAAAGAGGGATTTGGAGAATCACTTTTAAGTGATGTTTCCAAGTACAAATCGTGGGTGGAGTCTCCATTCTTTTCTGATCGTGCACCAATGTTACTATAGTTAGACTATGGTTATACTTTTGTGGCTTATCCTTTTAATTTTAATCATGGATGTTTAAAAGAAGAAACGTTTTGTGATCTTGTACGACCAGTGTGGAATAACAATGAGGTGAAAGAGGGATTTGGAGCTGAACTAAGATTGTCTAAGAAGCTCTCGAGGTTAAAAGAATAAGTAAAAATTTGGATGGTCTATAAAAAGAAGAAAGAACTCTCTTCTTTTAATAGCATAGAATTGGAGATTATGCAACTTACAAAACGACTCCTGGATTTTGATTGTTGTCCAAAACTAAGTGCAAGGTTAAAACTTCTTGAGCACGACATGAATAAACTACTCCCGACAGAGGAGGAATGATGGAGCTTGAAGAGTAGGGCCTTATGAATTAAAAGTGGGGACATAAATACTAAATTTTTCCATCACTATGCTAGCTACAGATGAAATAAAAAGCATATTTGGGAGGTTAAAGATGAAGTCGGACAGGTTCATTATGGACAGGATGCTATAAAAAGGAAGAACAAAGATATTTTAGCACTTTCTACAAAGAATCAAGCATTAATACAATTGAGGAGCAGGTGGCATTGACATGATTATTTCCACGAATGGTACTTGAAGAGGAAGCTGGGTTGTTAGAATTACTTGTGACTAAGGAGGAAGTCCTAGAAGTGTTAAAAGGCTTTGCCAAAGACAAAATCCCTGGCCCGGATGGATGGCCAATGGAATTCTATTTTCATTTCTATGAACTGGTGGCACAAGATTTATTGGATGTTGTGGAGGAATTGAGATTGAAGGGAGTAGTGAGCAGAGCAATAAATTTGACTTTTGTTGCACTGATTCTGAAGGTAAATGGTCCTGCTACTTTTGAGGAATTCTGTCCGATTACACTCTGCAATCTTTGTTATAAGATATTTTCAAAAATTATTGCAAAAAGGATCAGGTCGATCCTGTCACGTGCTTTGTCCGAAGAACAATTTGGGTTTTTAAAAGGAAGGCAAATTACAGATGGAATAGGAACAACGTGGGAATGTCTTCATAGCATAAAAGATAAGAAGCTCCAGGCCTTAATTTTAAAGATTGATTTGAAGAAAGCATATGACTGTGTGAGTTGGGATTTTCTTAGACTGGTCCTATTGCAATGTGGTTTTGGTTTGAAAATGACCAAGTGGATTATGGCATGCGTAACATCAACAAAGTATGCTATCTTAATTAATGGGGTGCCTTCTAGATTTTTCAATAGTGGAAGAGGGCTTAGGCAGGGGTGCCCACTTTCACCACTACTCTTTATTTTACTTATGGAAGGATTAAGTTTGGCTTTAAAAAAAGTCCAGGAGGAGGGTTTATTGATAGGCATCAAAGTGTTGAGGCTTATTAAGGTCTTACACCTCTTATTTGTCGATGATATTTTGATAATGATCAAAGCGTCTCTGGAGGAATGGTAGGAAATAAAATGAATTCTTGATAGTTTTTGTTCTGCCACTGGATTAAAGATAAATGAACATAAAAATTCTTTCTTACAGTATGGTTTGCAACAAAATATTCTGATACAGCTAAAGGCAATTTTTCAATATAACTTCCTTGATCTCTCTAATGGTTTCAGGTACTTGGGTTATTTTTTGAAGATTGACAGGTACAAGTCATAAGACTAGCAATGGCTAATTGATAAATTTGATCGTCGGATAAATCATTGGTGCAATAGATGGCTTAGTCTGGGGGGTCACTACAACCTTATTAAAGTTGTGTTGGAGAGTCAACCTGTCTATTGGTTGACTCTGACAACTCTGCCTTCTCAGATCATTCAAAAAATTAGACAGGCAATGTTTAGCTTTCTATGGTTGGGGTGCAATAATAAAAAAAAGATTCATCTATGCGCATGGAAGTTCATTGCACGTCCAAAACTCCATGGGGGATGGGGTTTAAGGAATCTATTTAGTTTTAGTAGAGCCATGGTTGCTAATACTTTATGGAGAGTGCTCATGCAGAAGGGTTTATGGCACTGAATTATAATAGATAAATACCTTCCATTTTGCTTCGTTTCTCATTGGTTTTGTTCGGTAAATGTTGTGGAGGCTAAAGGTTCGTATACTTGGAAATATCTTCTGAATTATGTACATATCATCCTCCATTGGTTGGCTTGGCAACCAGGATGAGGATACTCTATCCTGATTGGAAAAGATCACATTATAGGCATGGGGGAGGAGGCGATTTTGTCAGATGAGTTGATCAGTGCGATGAACAGGAAAGGTATATATTACCTTTTTCAAGCTTATTGTGAACCCAGAGTGGGGATGGTGGGATCCAATTGGCTATCCAATGAGGAGTTGGGCTTAGTGGATTGTCTTGCTACAGAATGGAAGCATTTTTGTCAGGCTCTTATTAATGCTGGAATTTTATTAAATGAGAAGCTGGATGAGTTCACTTGGTTGGGAGGTGATGCGTCTAGTAAGATCTCTGTTAAAAATGCATTTGTGGCAGTGGAAAAAAGGCGATGGAACTTAAAAGAACAAGTAAAAATTTGTCGAGGTTAAAAGAAGTTGTCGAGGTTAAAAGAACAAGTAAAAATTTTAGGAGGAATGGCAGGAACTAATGATCAAAGCGTCTCAGGAGGAATGGCAGGATATTCTGATAATGATCAAAACGTCTCTGGAGGAATGGCAGGAACTAAAATGAATTCTTGATAGTTTTTGTTCTGCCACTAGATTAAAGATAAATGAACATAAAACTTCTTTCTTACAGTATGGTTTGCAACAAAATATTCTGATACAACTAAAGGAAATTTTTCAATATAACTTCCTTGATCTCTCTAATGGTTTCAGGTACTTGGGTTATTTTATGAAGATTGACAGGTACAAGTCAGAAGACCGGCAGTGGCTAATTGATAAATTTGATCGTTGAATAAATCATTGGTGCAATAGATGGCTTAGTTTGGGGGGTCTCTACATCCTTATTAAAGTCGTGCTGGAGAGTCAACATGTCTATTGGTTGACTCTGACAACTCTACCTTCTCAGATCATTCAAAAAATTAGATAGACAATGTTTAGCTTTCTATGGTTGGGGTGCAATAAGAAAAAAAAGATTCATCTATGCGCATGGAAGTTCATTGCACGTCCAAAAATCCATGGGGGATGGGGTTTAAGGAATCTATTTAGTTTTAGTAGAGCCATGGCTGCTAATACTTTATGGAGAGTGCTCATGCAAAAGGGTTTATGGCACCGAATTATAATAGATAAATACCTTCCATTTTGCTTCGTTTCTCATTGGTTTCGTTTGGTAAATGTTGTGGAGGCTAAAGGTTCGTATACTTGGAAACATCTTCTGAATTATGTACATATCATCCTCCATTGGTTGTCTTAGCAACTGGGATCAGGATACTCTATCATGATTGACAAAGATCACATTATAGGCATGGGGGAGGAGGCGATTTTGTCAGATGAGTTGATCAATGCGATCAATAGGAAAGGTATATATTACCTTTTTCAAGCTTATTGTGAACCTAGAGTGGGGATGGTGGGATCCAATTGGCTATCCAACGAGGAGTTGGGCTTAGTGGATTGTCTTGCTATAGAATGGAAGCATTTTTGTCGGGCTCTTATTAATGCTGGAATTTTATTAAATGAGAAGCTGGATGAGTTCACTTGGTTGGGAGGTGATGCGTCTAGTAAGATCTCTGCTAAAAATGCATTTGTGGCAGTGGAAAAAAGGCGATGGAACTTAATGTAATAGGTGGTTGGAGGAAATAATTGTGGTCTTGGCCATGCACATTGAAAATTAAACTGTTTACCTAGTTGGCTGTTGAAAATAAAATCCTTACTTGGGATAATCTTCAACGCCGTGGTTTCAAAGGTCCGAGGAGATGTCAGTTATGTAATCAAATCTCAGAGTCAGCTTATCACTTATTTGTGGAATGGTCATTTGTAACAGAGGCCTGGAAGTTAATTTGTAGCTCATTATCTCTTACAATAAGGTGGTTGGGGGGTACACTTATGGCCTGTTTCAAATTTTGATTTACACAAAAAACTCAGTATCCTAGCTTACCGGTTGTTTTATGCTGGTATATATGGAAGGAAAGGAACATAGCTAGATTTGAAGATGGTAACCCCAACCCACATAAGGTGGATTTTCTTACGAAAACAGATTCGAGGATTTCTAAATACAAACCAAAATTTTCCTGTCGTCAGATTTTTCCCACTCATCATGAAGGAGGTGGAGCGATTGGCTGGTTTGATGGAGAAGCCCTGTCAACAGACAATGATTGTGGAGCTGGGGGGCATATAAGGTTCAATCGATACAAAAGTTATAAATGGTATTTCAATTGTGGATCGGGAACAAATACCAAAGCAGAACTTTTGGGAGCGTGGGCCCTTCTCACCTTGGCTTCTCGTCTATAAATTATGGAGCTCCATGTTCAGGGCGATTCAAACATCATTATCGAATGGATGAAGGGAAGGAGATGTCTTCAGGTGGCTGCCTTGGAATGATGGAAGGTCCGTATTGGCGAGCTCAAAAATCTTTTTCAGAAAATTACTTTCGCTCATGTATACAGGGACTACAACAAAGTTGCGAACAATTTATCAAAATTTCCTCTCTTGTAAGCGCCTGGGAAAATAGCCTATTACTGTTGCGAGGAGGAACAAGAGGGTCCTCTCCAGTTTCTGGATATGTATTAGACTATTATCTTATAGTGTTTTCCTTTTTTGTGATAGGCTATTAGTCAATGACACTATGTGGATAAAGTTGACTCTGAAATGTTTTGTTGATGATAACAGTTAGAAGTAGTATCTTTGTTATGTCTCATGTTCATTCCTAGTTTTTTGGATGAATGGAATGTTTATTGAAATATGTAGCAAACACTTTACTAATTTAATTAATATGCAATGTTTATTGGAATTTTTATATTCATACAAATATATTTAATATATTTATATTTTTTTATTGATAGTTTTACATTCAGATAAATATATTTATATTTATAATTTTTATATTAATAGCTTTGAAATTTGGATTTTGTAAAAATTAAGGTTATTATTCATTACAATATCCTAATTTCAGATATTCACATATATTTATTGTAAACATTTTAATTCATATATTTTAATGGAAGGTTTTCAATGTTTATTATTATGAAATTGATATATTTTAGTAAAGAGTTTTTAAGGTTTATAATTATGAATGTTTTTTTTTTTTTTTTTTTTTNTTTATTATAGAAAATTGTATTTCCAAAATTTAGAAAAGATAAAAAAAAATTATAATAGTAAAATTAATATAAAATAAAATAAAATAAAATAAACTTAAATTTAGATGAAAATATGTAATGTTAAAATTAATATAAAATTGTATTTCCAAAATTTAAAAAACATAAAAAAAATTAAAATAGTAAAATTAGCATATAATAATATGGCAAACCCAATATGTTAGAATGTTTGATGAATTGATGAATGGTTGTAGAATATGATTTTGGAACTAGAAATAACTAGAGTCATGGAGCGGCTATGTCCCTGTAATGGTATAGCGGAAAGTGTTAAAGGAGTGAGAAATTTATTTTTAAAAGTATTTATAGATGGTAATTATGCCGAAAGGTGTACACCTATTGATAATGGGCACATTTAATATGCTTTTAATGCTTAATCAGTTTTTGCATGGACAAGATTAAATATTGCTGGAATATTCTTAGTCGTCCCAATAAATCAATGGTTGTGATTTCAACCACTAACTTCCTCACTATTATAAAGACATCCATTTACATGTTTATTTTTTGACTTTTACTTAATCATATTTGAAATTTACTATAGTAGCTAGTTGATTGCCACCTCTGATTAATGTTTCATTTTTTCATTTTCTAGAGAGCCCAAGTTCACCAGCCACTATTTTTACTACAACTATTATTTACTGGGCGGGCTTTTGGAGCTCTTATCGCGTTGGTTATTTAATGTGCAAAGTTTTGCGGTTATTTAATGCCCAGGACTTGATTATTTCAACGTTCACCAACCACGAATGACTTGTGGCTGTGCTAGTTTATATCAGTTAAGTCGATATAGTTGAATTGTCTAATGTGTCTGGGCTTCGAAAAGAGTGGGCTTCAAAAAGAGTGGGGATTGAGGCGAAAAAGTTTAAAGTTGCAAATCATATGAAGACTTTATTTGGAGAATATGGTTAAAGATGATCGATATTAAAAGAAAAAATTGTTAGCTATTTTTCATATATAGTTTTATGATAAAATAAAATCGATATGATTGATATTAAAAAACAATTGCTAGATCACTCAAGAGTTATTTTTCATATATAATTTTATAATAAAATAAAATCTAATGATAAAATAAATATGAATAATTCAATGTTAATGTAAAATTACTTAAAATTATTTAATTAAAATTATATAAAGATATTTATATTATTTATTTTGCAAATATTTGAATAAAAAATGTTTATTTGTATTAGTAAGAGTTCTAAGATAATGAATCTTCACTAAAACATTGAATCTTTATATGATTATATGCTTTATATTTACTAAGACGATGAATCTTGTCAACAAACAACTGACCTAAATTAATGAAAGATTGGAGTGAAATTTTATTGTATTCTTTTTACGATTTAAAATGTAATTTGTTTAACAAGATACCATTAGTATCCCATTTCCCTATTTACTTTTTGTTTTGCTATATGATATACCTTGGATCAATTTTTAGGAATCCTTAATGAAAAATATGCAATTCTTTTCTTGTTAATAACTTTAAAATGAATATGTAGTTTATTTATTTTTGAGCTTTTAATACATACTTTTATGATTCATTGCACACAAATATTGAAAACCCAATTTGAAAAGTGAACATAGAACGAAGATGTAATATTTTTATAACAAAGTCTAAGGTTTTGACCCATGCTATTTATTAAATAGCTCTAAAATTTTTGGTCAATCTGTAAAAAGGAATTGTATTAACTCCTTAAAAAAATTATTGATTATGTGATTTTTTTTAATGGAACAATGTAAAAAATATTAAAAAAAATATTTTATTGATTCATAATTTTTTTTAGCAACTTCACTTTCATTATTTCAAATTAGGAATATAAATACTTCATAATTCTCAATGTCAATGAGGAAAACAAAGAATTCCAAAAAATCCTCTAGGGTTACTGGCAATGTGATCCTTACATCACATACCAACAACTTTAATAGTGAGCTAAAAGGTTTAAGAGGCTCAATAGATGTAATTTCCAAAAACTTTCGGGATGTAGACATTAAAGGAATGGAAGATTCTATGGATGATATCTCCAATAAACTATGAAACCTTGATCTAGATCTTATTAATGGATTCCTCCTAAAATCCAAGGAAATGAATGATATTCCCTAGAGACTTGCATCAGTGGAACATAGTTTGAAAAATTGGGGAATCAACTCTAATAACCTTCAAGCTAGAAATAAAGAACGAAAGACGTGAGCAAAGGATTGAGTAGTTTGAATTCACATTCCACTTTTTCACAACCCAAACATTCATCTAAATTTGGTTCCCTTAACAGATTTACACAGAAACTAAAAATTGATGTACCTAAATTTGATGGAGAGGATGATAGAGAGAGCACTATATGGATAAATAAACTTGAACATTATTTTGAGTTGCACCAAATGTATAACGATGAAAAAAATTAAAATATGTATCATTGCACCTTGAAGGATCAACTTGTGATTAGTTCTTGTAGCATCACTCAAAGGCCCAATCAAGAAATTTGGATACATTCCAACAAAAAAATTTCAAGAGGTTCCAAAACATCAAGGATTTTTTTTTTTTCCACACTTACTTGACAACCAATATGTTATCACGTTCATTCATAAAGGGGTTTTTAATTGTGAAAAATAGAGTCAATATGTTGTAGGTATTGGAGGGTGGATGTGGGGTCCAAGGGAGTTTATAGGTATTGTGGGGTATAAAAAGGGGTATCTAGTAAAACTATGGGATATCTAATAAAAATAGGGGTTCTTTAAATTGGAATGATGTATTGGGAGGGTGGTTCAACAAAAGGATTTCGGGAGGTATTTATCAATATCTAGTGAAATTAGAGGTATTATTTAATATCCCGTTAACAAAGGTGGTATGTCACAAGTTCACTAAGTGGAGACCTCGGGTTACTTGATTACAACAGTTGGGGTTGATGGATGAATTTTTTAAAGAGTTACATGGGTTAGCTACTCTCATGCTTAAATTACCATATGGATATCTCTTACATGTTGTCATATCAAGGTTGAAAGAACATATAAGGAGTGAACTCAAATTGTTAGATATAAACGACATTGAGCAAGCACAACTAAAGGACAAAGTTGTTGAAGAAAAATGACATCCTTGCAACAAGTCCCCTGGTCCCACTCTAAGAAACCAAACCAAAAGTTGATTCCCCACAATAAAAGGATTCCACCATATGATGTAAAGTATGACCAAAATTCATCCTTTCGATGTCATGCTCTATAACATCCCCCAACTTAACTGAAGAACATTACTTGCATAAAATACACATAAATATGAAATTTTTCTGTTAACTAAATTATTGTAGCTTATCAACTATGAATTATACACAGGTCTAACTATTTTATGATACCATATAATTAAATGCATCTACAACATTCCAAATGAACATGAAGGTCATGTCCTCACTAAGAAAAAACATGCATGAAACATGTTTGGTACTATGTGCGACAACTATTCATAGTGTATGCACAACATGCTTTGTACTGCGCACGAAAACTATTCATATCACTCATGATGATTCAAGAACCGCGCTAAAATCCATTACCATTACTACTAAAATTGATTAACAAATACATTTAAACCTCAAGTTACGAACAACATGACAATCAAGCTCAAGCAATGGTCCATATTAGTTAAAAAATGTAATGCAACTAATAATTTCACCACAACAACATATATTTAATTCTCATGCATAAAGTAAAATGCACATCATTTGAAATTCATACATTAACTCAAGACAACAGATAAACAATTATCTTTTTAAAATAGCTGTGCAACCAACTGCTTCGGTTGGACATTCCTCCCAACCATAGACTTATTGTAAAAAATCTCAACAATAAGTTATCCCTGAGTTGATCCCACAAATCATTGGTATTCTCCTATAGCTATCCCGAACTTCCTCCAACTCTGTTCCTCTTGACTTACCTATTGCTGAGTCCAAAATTTCATGTCAAGAAGGTAAGGGACAATGCCCGTTGGTAGGTCCTAATTAGACCCACTCTTGCTTGGGATGGTGTTTTCAATCAGAATATTGGCTTGGTTTCCACTCTAAATTTTACTATCTAAATGTTATACTAAGGTGCAATTCTAATCTAACCTAAACTATCCTCATGAGGAGTAGATTACTGAAATGAATACAACGAAAAATAACACTGCTTGAATAAGAATTAATTCATAGATACAAGGAATATGTTAAAGTGACAATATAATAAGTAGAAAAACAAGTCTTTATTTTTCCTGCTCATTATATCATTGTTCCATTCAAGAATAAATCCTGGTAATATGAACATATATAACATGGAAATGAAGAAACTCACAAATCCATTGTCCATGCATTCATAAATAAACACATCCAATAAGAATAACCTCAATTGAATATATCGCTTACCAAAATTCCAAATATGTCTCTTGTTCAATTCACCATACAGTAAAAGTATTGTCTAGATCCAATAAAAAATCAAAATCCCCTTTTCATTTACTATTCTCCCTTTCATAATATTTGAGAGATTGTTTACATTCAAAAAACCGTAACATAAACAAAATGCGGTCACGATGTCTCTAATCAAAAGCATATGGTATGTGCCAGAATCAGTGGCAAAATACCCCTTAAGCATAGAGGATCTAATCTATGCTTAAGGGGTATTTCACCATTGATTGGTCACACCTATGGTTACCTTACAATGGAAAATATAATCAAATCAAGGTTGACAGGGAAAGGTACATCCAAACCCTTCAAGGATTCTTCAAGTTCCAAAGACTCTTCAAATTGCAAAGAGAAGAAGAAGAGGAAGGGAAATAAGTACACTTGTTGCAATAAACCAAATCATGAATAATCCACATGCATGAAGAAGAAAATAAATCTTATGGCATAGATACTTCAACATAACAACCTTAGAAACCTCATTCCTGAAGGAGCCAAGAAGAAGAAGGAAGAAGATCCTGCATCTGAATTAATTGCAACAAGAGCATGATTGTTATCTTTCCTAGATGCTCATGTTGCAATTAATTCAGATGGAGGATCATCAAAAAAACCACATGCATTTCCACAACGAATAAATTTAATCCACGTGGTCGTTCCTCATCACAACATACCCCACGTTGCTATAATTTTTATCTGTAACATTGGAGAAGGAAAATTCGCCGATGCAACATGTTCTTATCCACGTGTCCCCACTGACGATATTTCAACACTAGATTGCTTAAATTAAAATAAAATATGACAATGATCTACACAAAAACGTTGAACTAACAACCAAATAATCAGATTTATTAGCAAATGTCATTATCATGACATGGATAACACTTTGACGCAGACGATCCATCCGTTCATTTGGAATATGTGAGACTGAAAATGCCATTAAGTCAAATGACGACACACAAGCTACAATACAATTTGAATAGAATAATACGTTGTACTCAAAGCGTTCTGAGAAATGATTTTTCTTTAGTGATTTTTTTTGGGGATATTTGCTTGAAATCCGACAAGAAATTGTTAGATATGCAGATTTAAGTGATTATTTATGTATAATTTGAGTTTCCAGGAGTTTTTCAACATGATGAATCCATTTCTACATTCAAAAATGGATTTTAAAGAAAAAAAATAGTGGTTTAGTGCAGATTTATATTGCCCGATCAGATGAAAAAAACCATTTTGTAAAACAATTAGACAACGCCGAATAATATCAATGAAAACTAATGAAGTTGCATTTAAAATGCAGATAACAACTAATGAAGTTGCATTTAAAATGCACATAAACCATTTATTTCGGGTGTTGTCTAAACATTCGATTTTTTGAACTTTTTCACTGGAATCCGGTGAAACAGATCTTGGTGAAATAACCATTTTTTGTTATTCAAATTTCATTTTTGAATGCAAAAATGGATTGAGCACCTTCAAAAACCCTAAGGAAACTCAAATTATACAGACTTAATCACTCAAATATGTATTTCCAACAATTTTTTGTCGGATTTCAGTAAAAATTGATCAAAAAATATGCCCATAAAAACTCCAAAAAATGAGACATTTAGACTATGCGTTTATTTAGAACATGTTTCCATCACTGCCATCATTGTCAAATTCCTTGCCTGTAATTCAAAGTTATTCTCTAGCAGGTTCTCCGAATCCTTCTAGTATAATCGTCTAAACTCATCTTCTGATTTCAATATGCATATCTTACATTTAATGAAACATGCCCATGAAAATCAAATGTGGATAAATTACATAGAGAAACCAACTTAATGGAGATCAAATCCCTAATTTTATTACTAATTTTTATAATAATTTATTATTAAACCCAATTTCATAACATCAGACAATTCATATATAAACTCAAGTTCATAACATCTTTAAGAAAATGGATGAAAACTCTAGTTAGGTTGGGGCAACGAATTAGGCCATCCTGATTGGGAATTGCACGGGAGGGTCAATCAGACCTTGGTGATCTCAGGATGGTTGTAGACAAGGTGCCTAGAGGGCTTGTTTGATGGCAGGTGAGTAGGGGGTCAGAATAGGGTAGTTTTCTATTTGATGCAGCTGACTAGATAAGCACTAGATTTCAATGGCAGTGGACATAGTGGACTTTGGAGTTGGCTTGGACGAAGAAAACTAGTGGAGCCAGGTGAGTCTCCACAAGTATGATGAGGTGTACAGGGATGAATTAAGGGTGTATCGTCAGCTATTAAAAAGATCCGATGAGAGAGTAAGTACACTTGAGCCAGAGTTTATGTCTCGTACCACTTTTGGGACATGTGGCGAGCTAGATCGTGGATCGATGGACATAAGATCCATCAAGATCATAAACAATATGTTTGATCAGGAAGCGTAGGGAGGATGTGATTCATGCGATGAAACACATGAGATCAAATTATTGACGACCTCCACGTTGAGGGTTTTGGAGGGAGGGATCTGCAGTGAGGTTTCAAATGTGGGAGGGTCGGTGGTACATTCTACAGAAAAGGGTGTTGTGTCAAGGAACTTAGTTTTAGACGTGGAGGGGAGATTTAATGGTGGGCCTGGATCAAACAAGGTTGTAGAGGGGGTGTCGAAGCCTGGGGGAGGAGAGGTCACCCAGGGAGGTTTCTGTAGGGAGGGGACTGTGGTGGGAGAGCCAAAGACACTCTCATCTTTTAAGGGAGGAGGATCAAGGATAGTTGATACTTGCATGGAGGGGATTAACTCTGTTGGGTCGAGTTTAAACAGAATTGTGGGGGAGGAAAAAAATCTGGATGGTTTAAAGGCCTGGAGGGTTAAAAAAAAGAATCTTTCTTAGACACTCGTCTGGGATATCGGGATGAGGGAAGTCATCATTTACTCCCTGTGTGTGCTTGTGAGCCAATTTGGATACTGGTCGATGGAGGCTAGAGACATCCATAGATGGGTAGAAGATACTTGGGGACTAGTGTTGGGATACACACCAGAGGTCTTCGTTTTGATAAAATGTTGGTTTTGTTTCCTCTTCAAATCTTTGGAGGATGCAAAGGAGGTTATGAATAGAGTCTGGATTGTGAACAATGGAAGACTTATGTTGAAGCAATGGACCCATTCTTTTAACCCTGAGAAGAAACATATTCTCTTCCTCCATTTATGGGTACTGCTACCTGGGTGTCCGCTAGCTATTTGGAACCTTGAGGCCTTCAAGGTGATAAGAGACACTCTCAGAAAATTTTTGCATGCTGATTCAAAGTTACTAACAGGTCAAGATAGACGGGTGGGGCGATTGTTGGTTGAAATCGAATTGAACCATGGTTTACCTGCTGAGATGGATATTGTTTGGCGAGGAATTGTGTAACAACAAAGGATGGACTACATTGGGGTTCTGTTTAGATGTGCGGTTTGTAAGGATACAGAGAACCTAAGGCATCAATGTCCCGAGGTTCGGAAGAAATCGCCACCCTACCGTTCTGACTTGTTGACGGGTGAAAATGACCGTCCGTCAATTGGAAGAACGAGTCCGGTCCGGGGTTGTCTAAATAACCCAAGCCGTTTGGTATAACTCATTCTGACGGGTTTAATGTATCTTTTGGCCAATCTAAAAGTCCTAGAAGAAACAAATAAAAGAAATAAAAGAGCTAACTATTAAATAACCACTTAATATGTACACACACACACACACACACACACATAACTATTGTAGATAGTATTTAAACAACAGATCTACCTATCTTATTTATGTGCATGATATACAAGTTGTGAGTTTTAATCTAAACTCACGGAAATCTATGTGAAGATGGCTGCTTTAACAAAAGCTGATAAAGAAAGCACATAAACTATTTTTGTTTTCTCTTTATTAATCTAAGATTAAATAGAAAAATATACTATGAAATGGGAGTATGTGGACGGTCAAAGCCAGACCATATATTAGAGTTTCGAAGACAAACAAACGACAAAAAGAAATAAAATAACCTATTAATGAGTTAATCGAGATGCATCCAACATCTGTATGATCATAGAATATCCAACCAACCTGTCCAAGAGATAAACCTGCAATGAACCTTGAAACTGTTCAGAATAAATGCAAAATAGTATATTGACTCTTGAATTTTAATGACAGAACGATGAGATGCAATTAATTGCTGTGATATTTGTGATTGTAAGCAATTACATTTAAGTTAAATCTGACTGTAACAACATTCTTTTAATCATTCAACAAAATTAAAGAAAAATCTTATCATTTGGGTTGAACGAATGATCATTCTTTTTAATATCTGAAGCATCAAAACGTGGACGATATTTTAGATAAATTCTCCCAATGCCATAATAAATTGTTAAGACAAAAGCTATCAACAACTATTGATTGATCATGATAAACAAACCATAAATGAAAACAACATTTACAGAGAGCTAAAGCCAAAATGTAAATAAATGTTCCATCCAAATTCGTGAATAAGTTGTTCACCTTCAGCCCCAGGCCAAGATGCCTTCATTACAAAAAATATGAGATTTTAAAGGGTTTAGAAAAGCTAACTGTCTTATCTTGTAAGATAAGGTTAAATTTCCACAATGATCTGCTGATTAAAAAATAGAGGGGAATATAACCACTCCATATCACATTAAATCTCTAGAAACTAAAAGAGTTTGTTCCTGTTTACACAAAAAATGAGCCTCAGATATGGCTAATAAGCCAAAAATGCTTCATATCATTTGGTTACCATCAACTACCAGATATCCTAAAAGAAAAGGATGAAATAAAGAGATTCAGATATACATTTAACCAGTATCTTCTAAATTTCGAATAAGAATAGAATGGCTACAAAATTTGTTGATTCTGTAGCTAGTCTTATTTTAGCAATGAAATCTAATTTATTCTATAAACAAAGATGTAACACAATTTAAGATAAAAAAAAAAATCCTTACCTTTAACTGGAAAATCAATTCGATTTACAAGATGTTAGAATTGACCACTGCTGTTACACTCTCGACATTCTTCACTATTATGTTCCGAGTTGTTTTTAAACATTTTCCTTGTCTCTGATGTAGGAGCCGAATTTAATTTAACATCTAGTAATTCTACAACAAGACAGTAATTTCTACTGGGTTTATGAAAGTTCAATAATTCCAAAATATTTTAACACGTACGCGTAAATTTAACAATGAATAATAAATTTAATAACAAATTAATACAAAAACAATGCATAATTCTAAATAAATACCTGAACCTGATGCTAAATAATCTCCGTTTATTTGACGCTTGCCTCCTTGACCGCTTCTGCTGGACACTGCCCAAAACCGTTCCTCCCTGCCAACTAGGTAGCTCCCTAGCTCCAGGATATCAACAAATATCCTGGCCCTCCGTGCCCAAAACCCCCAGCAACTCCGGTGCACTGTATCAATCCTACTCCATAACTTCACTTCTCTCTGCAAATCCAGAGCTTCCCCAAAATTCATTCCCCAACCTCCGTAGCATAACCTCTCGTCCAACTCCTTCCCTTCCTTATCCCTCCTTCACCGACTCTCCCCCCCCATTTACTCCCCTACCTAACCCATTTATTACTCTTATCCTTTCCCGTTAATGCTTTTATCTTCTCGGGATTCATAGGTTATCCCTTGTTGTATACACAACCATTTTATATCATATACCATTAATCTATTAAATCCATTATGCAAGTTATTAA
>ML801183.1:29531-41514 GCA_009831015.1 Picea engelmannii
CACTTCGACAACTTCCCATACAATTTGTTCTCTCTAAGGCAGGACAACACTATTCGCAAGTGTTCCTTGTGTTCTCTTTCATTTTTGGAATAGATGAGGATGTCATCTAAAAAGACTTGTACAAAATGGTCTAAGTACTTCCGAAATACACCGTTCATGAGGCTCATGAATACTGTTGGTGCATTGGTCAATCTGAAAGGTACTACAACAAACTCTTAATGTCCAAACCGAGTTCGGAAGGCAGTTTTTGGGATATCACCTTCCTTAATCCTTAACTCATGATACCCTGATCGCAAATTAATCTTTGAGAATACTGCTGCTCCTTTCATCTAATCGAAGAGGTTATCTATTCACGGCATCGGGTACCTATTTTTCACTGTAGCACGGTTCAAGTCCCTGTAGTCTATACACAGTCGTAAGGATCCATCCTTCTTCTTTACAAAAATTACTGATGTGCCCCAAGGTGAGACACTAGGCCTTATTAGCCCTAAGTCCAGTAACTCTTTCAACTGCATTTGCAATTCACAAAGTTCTGGCACTGTCATCCGGTACGGAGTTTTGGAAATTGGTTCTACACCAGGTTTTAGATCAATGGTAAAATCAAGCTCCCTCTCAGGAGGTAACCCCGGTAACTCGTTCGGGAAAACATCTTGAAATTCTGACAATACCAGATACTGATCCAATGAGGGTCCCTTCCTTTCATTCACTGCTTCCACTACATAAAGTCGACACCCTTGCCTCAAGCATCGCTTAACCTTCATAGTTGATATAAAGCGTAACGACACTTTTCTCTGTACACCCTGGATCTCTACTGGTCTTCCTTCATCATAGACACAAAGCACCTTCTTTGCGAAACAATCTACCATAGCTCGGCTGCTAACCAATCCATTCCAATGATTAGGTCATATTCCCCAAGAGCAGTGACGTATACCTTCAACCTGGTAGTACACACTCCCAGGTCTACTATACAATTATCGACACTAGGTCCTACAACTTGTTTTTCCCCCGAAGCCATCTCGACTTGTTTAAAGTCATTGTGCTCATAGGCTGCCAACCCACTCTTTTTTAATGCAGATGGTGAAATGAAACTATCTGTCGCACCAGAATCAAATAAAACCTTAACATTGATATGATTTAGCGTACCTGATGACTCCACCACCATGGATTGATGTTTGGCCTGGCGATTATTAACTGCTGCGTAAATATGGTGGCTGCTACTTTCTCTCCCCATCGGTGCCTTTCCTTCTCTATGCACGAACCCTGATTGTAACTCTGGGTAGTCGCGCTGGTAATGGGGTCCTTCGCACCTCCAACAGGTAACACGAGATTGAACTTGTTCATTGTTATGTGACTGTCTTTGAAATGAGTTCCTTCCCCTGGAACCCCTGCCCCTACTAGCTGTTCCTTGCGATGATCGTGGACCTGTCTGCACCATTGGTGATGAACGAGATGCTGCACTCGCTGCCATTGAAATCCCTACAGCTACTGTCCTTGGCACGAATCTGTGACCATATGGCGGTGGCCTTGAGCCCCCTCCCCTACGAAATGTCCTCGGGGCCTTTCCTACGAATCCCGGGCGATGCGAAAATGTCGGTCTTGTACCCTCGGTTAAGTTCATGTGTTCTTCCGCGTAACATGCATTTTCCACCGCCTTCGCTACTGAAGACGGTTTCCACATCCGCACCATAGCTCTTATCTTAGGGTTCAATCCATAGACGAAGCGCTCTGCCTGTCGTTGGTCATTATCCATATACGAAACATATTTGACCAGTTCCATAAAACTGATCTCATATTCTTCTACAGTTCTGTTTCCCTGTACTAAGGCATGAAATGCCCCTACCTATTGTTCCTCGTAGTATGCTGGTAGATATTTCCTCCGGAACCTCTCCTCGAAAAGTTCCCAAGATACTGTGTCTGGGGTAAGGTGCAATTGTCTTTCTAGGTTGCCCCACCAGTTCAAGGCCCTATCTCTTAACTGAAAAATGGTGATCTTCGCCTTTGAGTTGGACACATAGTCCCTTAAGGAAAAACACCTGGTCATGCCTTCCAACCATGCTTCCGCGCGTTCACTGGTGTGACCCCTGGCAAACTCCAGAAGTTTGATCTTCTGCAACTCTCGCGTGATGTCTTCAGGTGGAGGTCCTCCCCCTGAATCCCTTGACGCTTCTGGATTACCCGTTCCAGATGGTGGGGGTTCCACTTCAGTCCCTGTCGGTTGTCGCCCCTTTAAAGTCTCGTTGATGGCTTCCAACGAGCGCAGTATGAGGGCTAGTTCGGGCGATGGTGGTGGTGGTGCTGACGGTGTTGGCAGTGCTTGCGACGATGCTCCCCTGCCTTGACTCCCTCAAGTCCTGACCATCCTGTATGCTTTGACCTGCATCCACCTGTTGGAGCCGCCCTTGTTTTTCACCTCGCGCAATTTTCAAATTTTTGATACTTGAGATCTAAAGTTGTTTTTCTTCCCCTTCCGACATCATAAAGCTCTAAAATCTTGTCACCTGAATAGCAATGCTTTTTCACTTTCAAAAAAGATCCATTTTTTGCAAGTATGTTTGCTCTTTTGTTTTATTTCGGGGTCTCGCAAGTTGGATACTTTAATTTTTGAATTCACAAGTCCCGAGTCACGAGGCTGCGAACTCGGTTTTAATTTTCACCCTAGACATTAACTAGGGTAAAACCTTTAACCCATGATTAGACGACGTCGGGGTTTCGCGCCTCAACATACATCAAACCCAGGTTTTTGTTCTTGCAGCCCGATAGCCGAGAACACGATGCCTTTGTGATACCCTTGATCAGAGACTAAGGGTAAAAAACTAACCATGGTTAAATTTGGTTCTCGGCACTTCGTCACTCGACACTTTCTTTCATCGAGCTAAGGTGTCCAAAAATCCGATTCACGAAGTTGCGACATAATTATAGCGAAATTAATTAGTCGCCTAATCTAAGATTTCCCTCTCTTAATTCGAGTCTTAATTATCGCCACATCGTGATATCGCAACTTGGCATATCATTCTCCCAAAAATTTGTCTTCGAATTCTCGAGTCGCGATATGGAAATTAGGTTAGTTATATAATTAAGAATGAGCCAAATCACGGTTATTATTAATTAAGGAAAAATGGGCACTCGCAACCTCGCGAGTTGAAGACTCAATTTGTTGAAAGAAAATCCATGATGCAGCGATGAGCGAGAAAATGGTTAACGTTGTTAAATTTGAAATTTTAAAAATTAAGCGAGATACGTCCCGCGTATCGAGGTTGGCACACTTCACGAGGAATTTACTTGCTCTCCATAACCCGATTGCCTGTCAAGCCGCCGAACATTGATGACATTAATGAAGAATTAGGGTAAATCTACGAATAAATAAGATCGGATTTATACATTAAATTTGGTTTTATTTGCGATTTGACAGACTTATTTCAAAAGGTACAGAGTTTTCAAATATATACGAGAGTTTCATTCTTTTTAAACATTTCTCATAAGCGCACAGAGCTCACCTTGCTCCGAGAGAACTCATTTCCGCATGTATACACAGGTCTATTGCAGAAGAGCGAAGAAGCAAGTGTCAGCCATGGCCCCAAGGAGAGCAGCGAAAGCAAATGTCGAGGTTGCAGTGCAGGGTCCAGACAACGTCTCAGATACTTCACCTCGGACTGGCAGCTCAGTATCCACCTGGTCGTTTATTTCAGACATTCTACAATCCGAGTTGGTAAACTATTCCGACTTAGATGACGATGACAATGATATTGTGAAGGATGACATGAACACTAAGTACAAGACAATTGTTCAGTCGGGAATGCACTTGGTTGCAACCAAACCTCGGTTGCTTCCATACTACGACATGATCCGCTGGGCATTGGATCATATCGACCTGCCCACCAGAACTATCATAAATGACCGACGGACCATGGTCGGGACTTTCAGACCAGAGCATATCCAATCTATGTATAAGCTCCTAACGACTTCTGAATATATATATGGCAATGAATTCCTGGAGGAATTCAAAAAGAAGGAGTGCGAAGAATATGACAAAACCATGCCTGGTTTGATAAAGGATTGGGTTTCGCGTTCCGCAACATTCAGAGCGAATGACAAGGGTGTGTATTCAATTTCTTCATTGGATCCACAGTATATGTATGTGGCAATGATGACTTGTCGGCTTTTCGGATGGGAGGATACCGCGCATTTTTACATACAGTGGGTACCTCTCATCTTTTGGGTAGCGGAAGGTTGCTCATTTAATTGGGCTAAGATGCTCTCCGACAGTTTGTTCAACAGAGTCACAGAGTACCGGGAGAAAAAAGAAGCTGGGAGACCATCCGAATTCTTCATGTCTGCGTATATCATGGACGCAATATGCTCCATGACACCTTTTCCTTTGATGAATTGGGCTTGGAGTCCAACCCAAGAAAAAACTGTGCATGAGTACCACGACAAGCTGTGGGAAAATAATGCAAATAAGTTTATTTATGAGATTTTCAACTGGGTGATGGTGCCCCTGCACATCGCCATTTTTGGTCTTTCGCCACCCCGCATCTCAGATAGCATTGCTGCGAATCTAAGCAGTATCGCAGACTGGTACGTAGAAGAAGAATTCTCCTATTTTAGAGTTTTCGGAGCTGCGGTCCCTCCTCTGGCACTACCGCTGTTCATCCCCGACAAGCTGGCCTGTCGTGAGATTGCGTGACAAACAGTAATTGGTGGAGTGAGTAAAGATCTCAAAGCGTCATCAAAGAAGGTATGGCCGTTTTTCCCTGTTCGACTTAATTCATATTCCTTATTAGATTTCGGACATGCTAAGGCTGAAGATGCAACCTTAGAAGACTTGAGCCTAGTCTCTATTGAGTACAAAAAGCATGATCCGCAGAGAATTGTAAGCACCCATTTGGGAAATTGTGGATTAAAGAGGTTTGAACATGAGTGTTTTCCCTTGGATGATGTTTTCCGAGGGGCGAGGTCCTATTCGGAAGTGCAATTTCGAATCATATCTCTAGCACCCGAAGATAGGGCATCTGTCTTAAAATTCCAGGAGCATAGGAAAAGATGCCTCCCCGTTGTGCTGGGAGGTTTAGGACTTTCCAAGGATAAAGAAAAGGAGGCCGAAAGTTCTGAGGGGAAAACTTCTAATCCTGAAAAACGTCAGGAAGGGGAGAAGGAGAAGAATCCTGAACAAGAGAAGAATCCTGAACAGGAGAAGAGTCCCCAACAGGGGAAGAGTCCCGAGCAGGAGAAGAATCCCGAGCAGGAAAAGAATCCCGAAACAGAAAAAGGGACAACTGACCCACCCAAGGAACATGGTCCAGAGATGGAAGTGAAAAGCACCGACCCGCCTGAAACTCAGAATCCAGAGACAGGGATAGAGACGAAGACCTCCGATCCTCTGAAAGAGCAGGACTCACTCATCACACCAGGAAAGGCGGCGAAGCAGATCGAACAACCCATCACCTCTGTCACACCCTTGCAGTCGACACAGGGAGACGTTAGCGAGGGATGGATATTTGGTGAAGAACTAAGACCTATAAGGGCAGAGGAATTACCCCCTAATGAGTTCTTTTTTGACAGAAAGAGAAAAGCTGTAGTAAAGCGGGAATTTTATCAAGAAGGAGAGTCCACTGTTAAAAAATTCAAAGTAATGACAGATGGAAAAAACAAGAAGAGTGATGAATTCACCACAGAGATAGCAGGGACGCTAGGAGCCTATGCGTCAGCGAACCAATTCTCGGTTGCGATGTTTAAAAATCAGCTCAAGAGAAAGAATCGACTGATCAAGACTCTTGAAGCCCAAGTAGCTTCGGCTGTGGAAGACGCTAAGAGTCAAGCGAGTGGAGAAATAGAGCTGGCCCAATTGGCCGATAAGAAAGAAATCGAAGTCCTCAAAACCAAGCTGGAACAAGCAAATTCAGTGATCCGAGATGGTCGGGTGCAGTCAGGTCAGCAGAGAGATACGATCACACAATTACAGGCTCAGTTAGAGGTCGTAGAAAGCAAGGTTATCGACATCGAGATTGTTAAATCCCGAGCAATCGATATTCGGAGCAGGATCTCTTCTGCTCAACAGAGTCTTCTAAACAAAGTAGGGGAGTTTCGAGAAGATTGCTTGTTAATGCATCAGATTTTAGAGAATCTGATTGTCAAAGAAAGAAACGCAGAAGCCGATCGGATCGCCTTCCAAGAATCGGTGATAGCTACCAACAATAGGTTTTCAGCAGGGTCTCCCAGGCTTACCATTGCTGAACAGACTAAGGGTAATATTTTGTTAAAGAACTGGGAACATGATATTACTTTAAGCAAGGAACAGGCCCAGAAAGTGACAAATTTATTAGAAGAAGCCTGCAATGCCATAAAAGGTGAGCTACTAGGGATGGAGAGTGAATTTGACTCAGAGAGTCTAAGGAAGATGAATATAGAGCGGATCTCCCTCGAGATGAAGGAGAAAAATGAGAGAAATTTGGCGGAGATCTCTAAGATGGACAGGGTAGACATGACTCAAATTGATGAACATTTGATTCAACCCAGCACACAACTCGGCGCCCTTGATATTGTTGATGCACATATGTGGAATAGACTTCCACAATTAGCTCGAGAGTGCTATTTTTCCGAAGCCATTTGTCAAGCAGAGCCGTCATAGCTTGTATCCCAATTCGTGGACAGATGTATGATATGCACGGAGTCTATGCAAAGACTAGCACCTGGCCCTTCTTGAAAATAAAGTAGAAGAGATGGAATGTTTTCGCTCCCCACAACTGCCAAGCGGAACTTTCACAGCTTGTATCCAGTTTATGGACAGATGTATAATATGCACTGAGTCATGTAAAGGCAGGCAGCTGGCACTTTTTTGAAAATAGGAGTAGAGAAGGGAAAATTTGTATAAATAGATCACCAAAAGAAGAACAAAAGGCTGGACTTTTTGGGATCAATTGTAATAGAGTTTTTTGTATGAAGGAAGTTAATACAAGCAAATTTGAAGATTCCTGATCCTGTCACGACTGTGTTACAAGTTTGTTTCATTATGTTTCTTGTTTCTTTTCATTTTTCTCTACATAATTGATGTCTATCACTATAATTTAGTACGACCACTACTATAGTGAAGGGATTTCACCTTTCTGTAATTGTTTCTTGTCTTTCCTCTGCACCAGCTATCAGGGGGTGTAAGACCAATTTGCATTTACAAAATTTTATGTTTATTACACTTTGTCAATTATTTCTATGTCAATTTCTTCTTCTGTGTTTACATGAGTTTTCTACTGACAGGAATTTTACGTTATTTACAGCTAAATGTTTTTCTCTCATCCCACATCTTTTACTAAAAAATAATACAGTTACGGGAAAGGGCCTTTAGTTTTCACTCTTATTCTGTTCTTTATGCGAAAATTTCTCTTATTTTCGACCAAATTGAAACAACGTTGAAATATCTTGTTAAATCATTTCCATACTGGTACTGTTCCTCAATGTCTATCCCTACAACAACTCAACCTAATATTCAACCCAGATTATATAATCAAATACATATTGCTTTAAATCTTTTCGATACAATCCTTAAAATTGCAAACACCCGGGAGGAATTGGAACATTCATGGGCAGCCATTGAACAAGATATTAATACCCAGGAATAGTTGGAAGCTAGACAACGAGAATGTAGAAACCTTCATTAGTTTCCTACACCGAAGGTCAGCGTATTCTTTGTATAAATCTGTAACATACTTTCGGATGCCTTGACACTGTACTTTTAAGCCTTAAGTACAGACTCAGGAACACCACCACCAAAGTTGTCAGGGTGAGTTCCAGGATGTTTCAAATTGGTGCTACTTAAACTTAGAAACAAGGTTAGGCGTAAGTTTTCTTTACTTGTCTGTAAACAGACATTACTCCGTTAGAGGATTGGCTAGGTTAGGGTTAGGATTAAGCGTCTAAGCTTGATTTCTTCGCCCCTACAAAAGAACTATTGGTTTCCTTTCCCTGTAGCTATGTTAGCCTTGCGCCTCACTCGCCACTACCTATTTTTACTCTCCTAGTACCTATGTCGCCTCCTTCTCTCTTGTCCTAGTCTAAGCCCTTTTAACTTTTTGCATACAACTTGATTAAAGTGACTTCCGACCTTATGTTTATTACTTTACGCCAAGATGCGTACACCTATTGACAATGGGCACAATTACTGATCTTTTAATCTCATTTAACCTTAAACCCTGATCTGATGGCTACGCATTGAAGATGCTGGCATATTCTTAGTCATCCTCCAAAATCAATGGGTCACATTTATTGTTCATAACTTTCTTACATTTATCACAACATCCGTTAACATGTTTACTTTTTAACATTTACCTAATCACACACAAAAAAATTGTTGTAAGGTTATATAATTACCACATTTAATGATTAAATAGGATTAAACCGCGACATCTAAACACTTATCCTCAACTGCCAGCCCCATTTTGGCGTTCACCAACGCTATGTACCTTTTGGCGTTAGTGTTCTTCTTAAGACGCTTTGCTTGGTGGGTGGTCTTGGGTATGACAATTAAAGTATTTATAAGTGAAATTATTTGTAAAAGTCACATCGTGTGGTGCGTTGGCAAGGCGGACTTTGTAAAGACTTGACCGGTGGGGAGGTTCGGGGTTCGATCCCCATGGACTCCATAAATTTTTCTTAGCCCTATATTATTAAATTATTTATATATATTTTAAATAATTTAATTTTACACTAGCGTATTAACACTTTCAAATAAATTATAAAACTAAAATTTAATTAAAATAAAATAATAATAATAATAATAATAAAAATGAAAATTTAATTATTCAAAAGGGCGTATTAATATTTTTAAATAAACTAATAAACTAAACATTAATATATATAAGAAAAATATAATGGCGAGAGTTTAATGTGCAGGCATTATCTGGCAGCCTTTCAGGTCGGGATTTGGCATGAGGCCCACGTGCCCGACCTCCAGCTCTCAGTATCAAATACCTAAGTTGTTCCTTAATGCTAACGCTGCCTCACTTCCGCCTCTCGCCTCTTTGCTCTGCTCTTGGCGCTGGTGTTGGTAATGCTCGTCATCAATGTTGTTGAGATTCTGGTAAGGGAGCTTGAGACCAATCCAATTTTTAATTCAGGTCGTGGCTCAGCATTGTCTACAAAAGGCACAGTGGAAATGGGAGAAAGCATTATGGATGGTTTCATAAATAAATGTGGAGCATTTTCGGGCCTTTCTACTGTTAAAATCCTATTTCCCTTGCTCGACTTGTCCTGGAAAAGTCTCCACATGTCTACCTGGATTTTAATGGGGTTGAAGAATTTGCAAGAGAGCAGGGAGTTCAAATTGTGGACACACAAACTATTTCATTACTGCAGAAAATAAGAGCGATTGGAGCAAGCAAAGAGTGCAAACAACATACAGGTCTCTCTCTCTTTCTCACCCTGTGGGTTTGTTCCTGCCACTCCTTAGCATGATTAAATATAGTAGTTATAAGCATGCGCTGAAAATTTCTGTAAAGCAAAGAAGAAACACCGTGAAGAAGACCTTAGTGGGTCTTTTCAGATATATATGAATCCTGTGCAATTCTCAGATATTATCGAAGGTTGGCCAGTTTGTTCTAGATTAGCACTCACACAAATCACCCAACCATATTTCCTTTCGTCGAGAAACTACCTACTTAACGACTATAAAACTTTGGAAAAGTTGTTGTATACTTTCTCGGTCTGAAAAAAAAACCCCAGATGGTTCTGTTCACATTATAGGTAGTTCCATTACATTTCAAAGCACAACAATGGCTGGACGATTGAAGAAACCAGTGGCCCACGGAGCCAAAGTTCCAAGCCAAGGCCTTCATGACGCTGCAAGGACAGGTGATTTGGATGGACTTCGAGCAATCTATTTTTTGAATCCAACCGTCATCAATGCACGCGACAACCATTCTCATACGCCATATCCTATCTTTATTTTAAACTGTCCAATTTCTACTAAATTCTACACAAATCCAAGTGTTTTACATGTACACTCATCTGGAAACCCAGTGCAAATTGTTTTACAATTTTATGGCGCATAATTATCATCTTTGACTGTAAATTTTCTTAGGCTTTGGTAGTTAGGGTTTAAGATTCATACTTGAATATGTACAGAAAACACTTCTACAGTCTAATAAATTTACTGTCAAAATAGCCATGTTTGAATTACATTGTTTCTTTTATTCAACATACATAATATATGCAAAATTTAGAACAGTAAATAGATTCGGATTGAGTTGAAGTGACTAGGGTTTGGACGGGTTACTTTCCGGGTAAAATATTCATCCACGACTATTGCTTTAAATTTGTCCGTGTTGTGGTTTTTGGAAGGGTTTCGGTTCCATATAGATTTTATTTGCTTATTTTCCAATTTTGGTCAATGCCTGTGAATTGCTTGCTATATTAATCTGTTCCATCCCTTTACTTTTTTTTTATTTTCTATAGAAAATTTGAAATATTAGTACATCATTTGAATTTTTTCGTATCGCCAACCCAATAGGATATGGTGTAGCCATTTTTTTTTATATTGTTTTTTTTTTTTGAGTTTATCTTATTATCTAAATCCCTAATGGTTTGGTTCATTTTTTTGCTCATTATATCATTACTTGCAATGTTTTTTTTTTTGGGTATTAAGTACATAAATATCAACATTAGATTTGTAGTAAAAATAAGTAGGGTCAATATTAATATTCATAATCTTCAAAGTTTGTGTGTTTTCCTTAATACGATGGAGGCTACATTTAGCGGCATGGTCAGGTCAGACAGAGGTTGCAGAATTCCTTTGCAATCACAAAGATGATGTTGGAGCAGTTGCAGTGGATGACATGGCAGCCATTCATTTTGCTTCACAGAAGGGACATTTAGAAATTGTTCACATTCTTTTAAGATCAGGAGCTTCTGTCAATGCTTGTACACGCAAAGGCATGTCAGCACTCCATTATGCTGTCCAGGGAAGCCACCTGGAGGTGGTGAAGTTTCTAATACGTAAAGGTGCTAGTTTGTGTACAAAGACCAAGGCTGGAAAACGACCCATAGATCTTGTGAAAGATGATGAAGTTCGTTCAATATTGACTTCTCCTGAAGAATTGTCAAAAAGTAATAAAGAATCACAAACAAACAAGCCACCTGCAGTTTCTCCAACCAATGTGAAATGTGACATTGATAATGTAGAAGATGAGCCAAAAGAATCCTCCAAACATTACATAATTACATATTTCAAATTTGATCTGCATTACAATGCGTTTATTTAGGGTTTTACCACAACTAAGTAGGAGTGTTTATTTAAATTTATGATTGGGTAGGTAGGCCCTTGGTTCCAGATTTTGAACCAGGGCTCTGATACCATTATGTAGGAGCCGAATTTAATTTAACATCTAGTAATTCTACAACAAGATAGTAATTTCTACTGGGTTTATGAAAGTTCAATAATTCCAAAATATTTTAACACGTATGCGTAAATTTAACAATGAATAATAAATTTAATAACAAATTAATACATAAACAATGCATAATTCTAAATAAATACCTGAACCTGATGCTAAATAATCTCCATTTGTCTGCCGCTTGCCTCCTTGACCGCTTCTGCTGGACATTGCCCAAAACCGTTCCTCCCTGCCAACTAGGTAGCTCCCTAGCTCCAGGATATCAACGGATATCCTGGCCCTCCGTGCCCAAAACCCCCAGCAACTCTGGTGCACTGTATCAATTCTACTCCATAACTTCACTTCTCTCTGCAAATCCAGAGCTTCCCCAAAATTCATTCCCCAACCTCCGTAGCATAACCTGCCATCTAACTCCTTCCCTTCCTTATCCCTCCTTCACCGACTCTCCCCCCCCATTTACTGCCTACCTAACCCATTTATTACTCTTATCCTTTCCCGTTAATGCTTTTATCTTCTCGGGATTCATAGGTTATCCCTTGTTGTATACGCAACCATTTTATATCATATACCATTAATCTATTAAATCCATTACGCAAGTTATTAAA